>VZTN01027558.1:138866-174352 GCA_013400515.1 Erpornis zantholeuca | reverse complement strand
GTAGTGTGGGGTCATGTTGAATGTGTGGGTATATTTAGTGATGTGGGAGTTTTGTGATGGGGAATAGTGATACTGTGGTTGTCAGGCTCAGTTTCCCACTTTGGCTTTACTACCCCAGGTTGGATTTTTGAACAAGTCCTGAAATCAGTCTCTTCCTTGACTTAGATAATCCACATTTTATTTTCATTTTGATGCTTTTAATCTCTCCAGATAAAACTTTAGGAAAAAGGCAATTTCTTATCATGAATTTCTGTGGCACAAAGTGCAGAGGAATCCCAAATTTGAACAAGGTCTTGAAGTTCTGTAGCATGGAAAGAGGAGTTCACCAAAAGCAGAGTTGATGCTCATTATTTTGCCTGCAGAGCTGTAGCAGATCTTTAGAAAAAGTTTACAGAGAGAGCATTGGCTCCACTTGGTTAATAATCCATGATTCAGTAGTTTGCGATCCCACATATGTTTCACTTCAGGCTAGATAATTGGTGTTGCCAGTGGTTATCTCTTTCTGTGTTATAACTCATATCTGTCCTGGACTGGAGGATGATAAGCTTTTGTTGCATCTATGGGTTGCTGTGCATCCTCATGCCACTGTAACAGTCAGTAACAGTCTCTCTGGATTGTCTTGCTGTTGCCTTTTGTGCCAGTGAGCATCTTTCAGGGTTTGAGAGAGAGAGTGAGTGGCTGATACATTTCACTGGAGAATGAGAACTGTTAAGAGCAGGTCATGCTATATCATTTTGTTAACTTGGGCAGACAGGACTTCCTTTCACCAGAGACCATATTTTAAACTCCCAGGGTGAGAAAAAAAGCCTGTGACTTTCTTTGTCTAGTGAGAGACATGTCATACAGGGCCATGCAGTGTGTAGAGCTTAACAGAAATATTTAGCCATTGGTCTGTATCAGCACACAGGAGATCAGCCTGTAGAGTTTCTGGTAGTGATGGCAGCTTGCAGAGAGCTTGTGTGAAGATGGTGCTCTCTGTGTCTGGACAGCACCAGTGGCTTGGAGTGGTGGGAGTGGGAGCTTCAGTGCTCCCAGTTTTCTTGGGAGAAATGTCACAGCATCCAGTTGTGACTAAGGAGTAGAGAAAAAAAGTGGAGATCAGACCATTGCCACAATTTCTAATTGTAAATACCCCTTCAGTTTGTCTTTACTTTGTACTGAATCTAAATCAATAAGGAATAAGCAATGAGGAATAGACAGAAGTTATGAGTGAGATGTACAGTGTAACTGAGTCCCAAAATGTTTACAAGATCACACTTTGATTTTTAAACAATTGCTTAAACAGATAGTTTATTGATAGAAGGACATTTCTTGCATTTGAAAATGATTTATGGTTTATACAGTAATTGAAGTGGCAGTCACTTCATCACACTTAAGTTTATTGATTCCATTAGCACATTGACCTTCTTTCTGCTGAATCACCAGCTTGAATATCTGTGCTGTGTGGGATAAATTAAAAGGAAAAGATGTCATTTTTCCTAACTATACAGGATCCAGTTTTCTGCCATAAATAAAGAAATGAAAACCAGGAAACTAGTGGAAAATTAAATGTTGCAGGAGAAGCAATGTTTTGAATCTCTCTAATATTTAATGGATATTTCAAAGTAACTTTGTGTCTACACAGGATGTCTTTTCTGCAGGTCAGTCATAAGTGCTGAGTTAGCTTGCTCTGTTACAGTGACCAGCATCTGTATTCTGGCAGTTTGAATACACAGAATTCCAGAAGAATATGAAAACTATCATATGAATGGGAGGACAAGGCCAGCTGGAAAATTATTTCTGTGTAATTCCACTTGGTATATTCTACATGTTAAATAACAGTTTCCATACTTTTATTTTTCCCCAGAAAGATTGCTCATAGTTGGGTGACACTCAAAGCTGCAAAAATAAAAATGGAGAGCATGTGAGCTGGAAGACAGAAATCTCAGAAAGATAGAAAATGCAGAAAGACAGAAATCCCTCTTTGCTCGTGTTCTGCTGGGGCAGCAACTCCCTCCTTGTCTGGCCTCTTTAAGAGTGAGCTGCCTTCTGCACTCTTGCTCAATCTTATCTCTCCTTTGGGAAGATAGTGATTTTCTGCACCAAACTGCCTGTAAGAGCAGGAACTGCTACCTTGCCAGAAGCAAGGGAATCTCTGTCTCTGTCTGCCCTCCCTGAGTTCATGGCATTGTTCAGCCATTCAGGCAGTTCCCTGGGACAGTGTGGTGTGAAAGCTGCTGGTGTGCCACGACACTGAGTGCTCATCCAGCCTGAGCTATATAGCACTAAGGAGCGAACATTTTGGTTTGTGCTGTGTGTCCCTTAGATTTGATAGGTTTTCTCTTTCTCCTCTTAATTACTGATGAAAGTCAGCCAGACTGAAAGGACATGTTTTGCTCACTGTAGCTGGGAAACAGAACAAAACAAGGTAAAGATTTGGCCCTTGGGATAACTGAAATGAGAATAACCCATCATTCTGTGTCTGTTGGAAGGATAGGTAATATTTTTACCATTGGTAGTATATGCTGGGCTACTGGATTTAAAGATTCAAAAGCTCCTGTAGGATATTCTGGCCGTTTAAGAATGCAATTCTAAAAAATAAAAGACTTTGATTACAACCACGGCTCCATATAATGCTATCAAATCTAGCGTTCAAGGTCTCTTAGCGGTACTTAGTTATTGGTAGAAGAGGTATTTAGCAAAGTCATCTTAGAAGCACAGTATTTTTAACAGCATGGTTTGTGTCTGGCTTACCACAGAGTGAGTTTTGACATGATTCCAGGAGCACCTTTTCATTGGATTTGGCCCAGGCATGCTGTGCTTTCACTGGAATAAGCCTGGAAAAGCTAAAGGAGAGAAAAAGAAATTGGGAGCTGTCATGCTCTTTCCAAAAGTTTTTTTCAAGCAGATTTGTTTTCATCCTATTGTATCCTATTGCAGGAGGGAAACTTTTGGATGCAGAGTCTGATTCAAAGGGATCACATAGTCTTGCCTTTATTAAATTGTGATGTGAGTTGGGCCATATGGCACAGAAGTAGAACAGGGAGACTATGAAGGGTTTTCTCTAGGGACTCAATTCTCTTTCTGTGACTATGGTAGAGTTATTGCTGTTTTATGGTACAGGCATGCTCAGGTGCTGTGCTGAGAAGTGCAGTACAGTAAACCGAACTGGATTGAATTAATTTCTTCTGCATGACAAAAGTCTCTGGCCATATTTTGAGGTTGGTTATATTAGTGTTGTTGCTCAGAAGTTTACAAGCTTTCTAACAGCCAAGTGGAAAGGGCATTTCTCATTATTGTACTGATGCATGAGACATTAAATGCTTGATGCTGTGTTCAAAAATGAGTGTACAGGTTTTTGGCAAAACCTAAGAGTCAGATTCAGTCATGCAGATTAAGGTCATATTACAGTATATCCGAGGGGGTTATATATACACAGGCTGAAGCACTGGGTCTTTCATGTAAAATAAGGAGTAGGTTTTTGCTAAATGATACAATTGGCATAATATTTTAGCAGCCCTTTCTTTCTTGATTTTTTTAAAATCCATTTGATTAAAGAAGAAAACAGCATCTAATTTAATTTCTTTTCCTGCTCCCTATAAAAATCTGTTTTACTGGCAAATTAGAATTTCTGAAAATTTTATCAGGCAAATACTTTCTATCTGACAAGGCTAAAACTACAAAGTTGCCAGGAAACCAAAAATCTAGTGAGACATTAATTAGAGAAGATGGTCTGGCTTTTGCTTTTGCCATCTATCTCCATATTTCTATCCTTGCATCATTTCACGAAGTCCAATAACTATTTTAGGTTCAGTAGCCAGCTGATTGTCTTTTCTTTCATACTGCATAGCTTGAATGTAAAAAGAATTTATTTGCAGAGGTATCATGAAATATTTGTCTGTGCTACCTATGAAAATACAATATATTTTTCAGATTTTATGTGGCCTGTGCTTAAATGAGAAAAGGTGAAATGGTAACCGAAAGTGTCTAAGCATATAAAAACTACAAGAAAAGCCTTCCACAAGCTCACTGTTTTTATTTTATTAGAATGATGATTAGGAGCCAATATGAATACTTTGAATACAGAAAAGGTTGTGCTTCCCACCTCCTGATTTAAGGAGATGCATAAGAATGAAGTTAAAGCTAATATGCCTATAATTTGCTGTGTTGTGTGCATTCAGCATACTTGCTCTCTGACAAGTATCCAGCTCTGTTCAGTGCCAGCTACTTCCTCATCAAGTAATAGCTGAGGCTGGAAGGAGCTGCTCAGCATATTCTGGTTGAGTTTTGCTGCTGGGTAAAGAGGTTTAAGGGGGCCAGATGCAGAATAAGCAAGATGAGGCAGGATGCTATAGGAGCATGGATGCTGTTTCAGCTGCTTCTTGTAGGCTTTATTTGTACTTTTTTTGAAGGATCATTGGTTAAAGTGCATAATAGGTGATTAAAGCAGTGGATTTATTGTCTACAGTTATTATGTTGATACTTGTGTCAAATGAAGTGATCCACTATCTCCCTGGCTAAGGATTGCAGGGCTTTCTAGAAGAGGTGATTTTGGATAGATCCAGCTTGTCTTTGTTATTAGCCTGAATATTAGTTACCTTTTTGGACATTTAGCTTTCATTACAGTGGTCTCTCACCTTGTGAAATTTATAAACACCTGCTGTCTAAAATCCCAAACAACAAATTAAGAAGTAAATATGAATTTAAGCTGAAGCTTCCTTTGTCCTGGGATCACAGGGACTGGCCACATTAATTGATCCACAGTGTGGATGTATTAGGACTACATCTTCTTTAAGGAGACTTAAACCAGATATTAGGGATGAGTTTTTACCATCCTGTGGAAATACTGCAGAATACTGTGAGTTTAGACTTTGCCATAAAGTGTACCAATTTTTCCTGGAAGTATTTATGTGTAATTTTTTGAGAATTTTTGGTTAGAAGCTTGATTTAAATGGAATCCTTCAAGTCACAGTAATAGAGATTTCTTTGTGTTTGATGCTGGACGTCATAGTCTCAGATCAACAGAAGAGAGATCAAAGTGGCCAGTCCCTGGGATCTTGAGCTTCTGCCTTGAATCTGTAAAGTGGGAACAGTGATGGTTCCTTACATACATATAGTTACCCTGAAAATTAATTTATTAATATCCAGTCGCTGGTGGTGGTAGTGCTGGTATTGAGTATAGTTACATACACACTATATCCATGGAATACACAGTAATATTTTTTGAGGTTTTCTAAAACTACGTTGTAGTACACTGAGATGAAGTCAAAAGTGGAATCCGAAGTTCTTGTTTTGCTTGAAGACCACTCAGTTCATGTGACTCTTCCTTTGGAACCTGCGATTCTGTTCTTTCCAATCATGGTCCAAGTTAGAACAAAAGCAAAATAATGTTTTGCATTGTCTTCCAATAGGCATTGGACATGCATTGGATATGTTCATGTGCCTCAATTATGTTATAAAATCATGTAACAGCTATAGCTCTGGTTTGTGTTAGAGAGCTCAGTCCTGCAGTGTGCTGGACACTCCTGCCAGTTCTCACTGACCTTGCCTTAGAGTGTTCAGTGTGCCCCTTAGGACTGTGTAACCAAGCAGAAACACACTGTATCCACAGTACTTGTATTTTCATTCTACCGTTTCTCTTTCTCTCTTAACTGTTCTCTTTGTCAGGCTTTGGATTCTGAATATTCTCAGTTCCCTAGATTGTTAACAAAGTTTTCCACTGTCTACTTCTTATTCCCTAATGGGAACCCTTCTACGTAAGAGTAGAAACCTTCAGTCTGTGAAGATCTGGTGAGCCAAGAAGACTTTTTGCAGCCAAATTAATTTTCAACGGTGTATTGATTCAGTGTCTATCAGCTTACATGTCAGAGTGTATGAAAGTCACCCTTTGTCCCATCACTAATGCATTTCCTTTGAGCAGTCAGTCTTTGTGCACCTTTTTGGTTTTCATTTTTTAAATTCAGCACCTTGAAATGCTCTGATGATGCTTTGTTACCTTTCCTTTAGTAAGAGTGGATTGTGATGGGGATCAGCAAAGCTGGTGAGCACTGACAGTTCCGTGAAGCTCCACACACCCCTGGTGTGCGGTCCCTGGCACAATGCTGCTGCTCTCCCTGCTGACATACACCAAAGCAGAGGCAGTGTTAACACTGTGCCACACCTAACTTAACTTCCACATTTAGTGTGACATAACATAAAGCAGTCTATCATGGAGCAGGAGCTGACACTCCTGGGATTGGCAGAGTGGTGAGAAGCTGGGAGTGCAGACCTTGGGATGCTGGCGCTGGTTGTCCTGCTGATTTGTTATTGCTGTTCCTTACCAGAGTATCTAAGCATCCCGGCCAGAGAGCTGAACATCTTTGTTCTATGTGTTCAGTACAAAATGGGGTTTGGAGAACACTTTACAAATTTGTATAAATAAAATTAAATCTCTAAAATTTATGCTCCAAGTATGTAGATGAACTTGTTCATCTGAACTTGTAGAAACGGGTTTGTTTCCAGAAGGGATATGCTGCTTTTTCACTCTTACAGAGACCAAAGGCCTAGCTCTTCCAGTAACGAAAATACAATAGCAAAACCAAGTGTTTTAGAAGTGGTTAATTATAATTATACCTTTACTGCAATTTCATTATTTCAAATATTTAAGATTTTTGGATACCCATTTAGAGGGTTTTTTTTAAGGATAATTTGAAAGGACTGAGAGCACAATACTTTCTGAAAATCAGATCTTGTTAAGGTTGCTTAAAGTGGAGATGGGTGCAAGTTGGTTCACCAGTCATTTTTGAAAATCTACATCTATCTAATGTTGACAAGTCTAATTTAAGGTTCCTGTTCAGAAACATGATGCCTTGTTTTTTTCCTAGCTTCATTTAATCCCTCTGTGCAGGGGACTGAAGAGATGCACTTCATCATATTGTTGTCAGAGTTAATACTTTTGAAATACTCCGAATGCTTCACAAATTACACCTCTCAAGTATTACTTTATATATTGTTGTGGTTCTTGGTGGACACATACTTTGCCTATCTGTATCTCCCTAAAATTATCACAATACATTATTTGGTATTAATGTATTTTTCCTTTGGAGAATGGAAAACAGTTGATGCAGATAGGGAATTTTCATGAGCTCCCCCTTTGCAGATTTTGAAGCTTAAGAGTTCCCTGTGCCACACTGCTAGCCCCCTAAGCTGAAATTTTAAGGTATTTCAATCTCTCATTTTGATGCCTACTTTGTAAAATATTCCTATTAACATCCTATCTGTGTCCTGCATTATATCTGGTGCTGCTGTGTAGCTGAGAGATGCAGGCATTTCAACCCAGAGTGAGTTTGTGGCCTGTATTCATATTCAAATTTTGGTATCATCTATCTATGAAATTATTCATCAGATTTCTGTGTGAATGCTTTTAATGGTTTAATGTGTTCAGCTGATAACAAACTGCATGCTCAAACCTAATGTTGCTCTTTTTAGACTTGATTAGACTCTGTCCTTGATTGTGATTTAATGGCTGTTCACAAGCTTGTTCGCTCTTGCTGTTGCATATTAAGTACCAAAGTATCCAGCCAGGTCTGCCAAAGTCTTTCAAGAGACCATGGTTTCTCAAGGAGATGAAAAGCCCTAAGTAGGCTAACGTTTTGATTCAGGATTTGGATTGTTCTTGATCACCAAAGATTTTGTCCATAAATCCCTCTGGAAATGTTCAAAGTGTTCAAAGACCTATCTCAGTGCTTAATTTTACTCTCCTAAAATGCTACCTAAACAGTCAAACAAAATCCTTTGAAAAGCAATTAGTACAAGCAATGCCAGTCAATACAATTCCAAATTTAAGTTTTATTCACCTCCTTTTCTTTTCCCAAATATGTATCTCAGCTATTGTGCCAGAAAAAGCAGTGTATGATTAGAAGTCAGCTACTTCTGATATGCTTTGTGGATAATCTCTTAACATCTCACAGTTGTGTATCATGGGTGCTTGCATGGCCCTGGTTACCAGAACCATTGCTTTTTAGCAACTCAGGTGTTTAATCACCACTGATCTGGTGCCACTTTGGCTGTCTAAAAGCATCATATCCTATTAATATAATAATGGAATTGGCCTAATAGTGGACTGGGAAACAATAGATTTTTAGATCAGCCAGGTGTGGTACACAAAGGCATCTAAAATTGCACTAAATACTTATTTTAATTCCAGTTTAAATGCCTGGAACTCCTCTGGCTCCATCTATGGACAGTTAGCTCACAGCTGGCTGCACACCTGTGCCTGGAAAAGATACCAAGCCACTACTCTTTCATTAAGCAGAGGTATACACTTGGAAATTAAATGCAAAATGTTGTACATGAAGGAATGATTTTGCAGTAATAAGTAATGGGTAAGTATCAGTTGTCAGGCAAAAGCCATAAGAAAGATGCAATTTCAACCCCTTCTGAGGTGCTATTGACTTTTGAGATTAATCTTACAAGGAGGCAAATTCTTGTATCCTGCTTTAAAACACATCTGAAGAGTAAAACCTTCAACATGCCTATTCCCATTCAAGTGGCTCTTTTCTGCTTGTATTCAATCTCATGCCTTCATCACTGCCTACTAAAAATCCTTCATTTTTCTGTGGGGAAATAATCACCAGCTGAAGTGGATCAAGAATTACTTTTATGTGGATCATACTCAGCAACAAGTTTAATTACAGTTGAAGTGGCAGATATTCCCATTGTGACACATCCTACCTTTATTGGCACCAGAAGAAACATTTAGCAGTGCAAGAACTTCTCACTTCCAGGAGATTATTGTGCATTTCTGCTGCTCAGACCAGGTAGCTCTTACATTAGCCCAGCTGCTCATTTCAACTTCCTTTCAGGAGAGAAGCAATATTTATCTTGTGTTTTAATGTATACCCAGCACAGGATAGGATATAGAATTTTAAAATCAGCAAAATATTCTTCATACTTAAATAACATGATAGTATTTTATTAATGCAGAAATTCTGAATTTTGTTTAGATGTAATGTAGACATTTTAATTTCTTATTAACCAAATCCCAGATATGTCAGGAATATGATTTAGTTCCTACTTAATAACCTACTAAATGCAAATATTGGAACTCTTTAAGAAAGAGAAATATTTTTTCACTTCAGCTTGATGAAGCTGATTAAGAAATATTTGCAATAAGTTGTTTTAGTTCCAGTGTAAACTATGGGTTTAATAAAATAACTTACCAGCTCATGGGAATGTAAAGAGAAACAGTGGAACATACTGAGGGCAAGATTTTCAGAAGGCACTTTGTTGTGGCTTAACTCTGCTTTGTGAATTTTATCCTTCACTTCAAGCAGAGGAAGGTGAGGGAGGTACCCAGTGTCCATCTTGCACAGAGTATGCATAAACATTTTTCCTCTGTGTTCTTTTTAAAATGTTTGTTCAGCATTGCTAGGAAATCCTAGTTGTCTTGCTAAAATCAAAAGTCTTCTGCCAAAGGCAAGGACAGGTTAAACTAAGTGAGCTGAAAAACATCTGTGAAATTCACTGGCAGTACTTTATTGTCTGTGTCTTGTTAGCTTTTTGTTGGATTTGGCTCAGTTCCTTGAGAAACAATCCCATCTCTTGAAGAAATAAACCTCATGTTACCACCTTAAAATAATACGAAAAGTACTTGATTCTTCTTGCTAAATTCCTCCCATCTTCTCTTTTTAAAGCTGTGTTGTTTGACCTTTTTAATGTCAGACACTTTCAGTACTGAACCCAATACCTGTAGTATTTTACATTGCTCTATCCCCTAAAAACTCAAGCACATCACAGAGCTTGCCAGAAGCCATTCAACCAAAACATTACCTGATTATGAAATATTTTTAATTGACATGCATATACTTATGAGAAATAGGCTGTACTAAAGTATTTGTTCAGCCAAACTAAGCATTGTGCTGTTGTTATCCACAGATCTTCCCTCCTTTCCCTGAATTTCTGTTGAATGATAACATTAAACTGCAGGTCCTTCAGAGGGTGGTGGATTTGGGTAGTTTGCCATGGGGCTGGGCCCCACCCTACCTTCTGGAGCCTGGGAAATATTAGACTGTGCTAGGGAAACAATGTGGATTCAATTTGAAGTCCGAGAAGCGAGGATGTTTTGTGGCATATCAGAACTGCACAGCTTTTAACCCATTTTCTCAGGCCTGCTCTAGTCAATGTCCTTGAGAGCACAGCGGTCCAACATGACGTACAAGACACACTACCTCAGCTGAGCAACTGGAGTGGGGGTGGGCAGAGCTATGGCTGTAGCTTTGAATTTTCCATGGTTTGGCAATAGATGGAGCACAGCTCGGTGTGGGTGCTGATTCACACATGCATATTATGCATTCTGAAAAGGAAGGCACCAGGGCTTCCCTGATGCTCCAGGTGGCTCTGGCCTCCTGGAGAGCAGGATGGGGCCATCAGGCAGCAACATTTTACAAGCTTATGAACCAGCAGCTGTTCACAGCCACCTCTTCTGCAGAACACCCAGATTGCAGGTTTATTAGTTGTTGATAATTGTCCTTCTGGATGTTGATGAAATACAGAGTGAAAAATATACTAAGCAGTAACTGCAGTTTCTTTTCTTTTGGGTGCTGATGAAGCCTTGGGTTTTCACTTTTATATTTTTCAAATTCTGTACTGCCTATTGTGTAACACTGAAGTTTCTTGTAGCCTGTTTAACTTCTGCTCTCGTGCTGAGATAGATATAACAAGACCTCTTCAGGGTTGCTCTTCAAGGACACTCAACCATTGTAGGCCCAAAAAGTGTAAACCAACATCTTAGCGGGGGGCTAGCTTGCGGAAATGACATCATTAACTGAAGCTTTTACTGGAGAATTAACCCCGATATGCAAATGATCCAAACTTATAAAAGTGTGAAGAACTCGTGACCTGTCATCCATCTTGGGTACCATGGGGGCAGTAGCTTTTGGACATCCCAGAGTGTACTTTGAAGGCCTTTCAAATAAATACCTACCTTTATTCCCTTATTCCTGTTCAGTCTGTTTTTAGGTAGCCATTTAAGGCAGCACTGGAATTGGATGCATCTTATGATGTAAGTTGCAAACTGTAAGAGTGTATGGAGAGTGAAGTGTCTGCTGAAAGTTCATAGCTGGAGAACCTGGATGTAATTGCCTTTGGGAAGTAGATGTATTCATTTCAGTACCCTGCTTATTAAGCTTCCGAAGACAAGGAAAGAGAGATTTCAGTGCATGATTCTTTTCACACAGATTGTGAACACCTATCTCTACAGCTGTTTGTTTTTTCTTTTTGTTCTGTGCTAGAAGCTCACAGATAACTGCATTTGCACACTGAGAAGGCTTTGGTTAGGCAGAGGCCTAAGTGAGACCATGGATCCATGTTCAGTCCTTAAGCCTGAATGTCTTTGCAGCCTTAAATAAATCAGTTAGGCCAACATTTTTTGAATGTTGGTGTCTGAAGTTAGACATCCAAATTTGTAGTTAAGCATGTAAGTAGGACTGCTCTGATTTTTATAGACACTGACTCCCACGGTGTCTTTATGTGTCTTTGTGTGGGGGTTTGCAGCATTACTGAAAAACTAAATGAGGATTTAGGAGTATAACAAGTCAGCCAACTTTGAGAATGTCAGCCTTGACTTACACACTCTAATTTTTTGCTCCTCTGTTCAGCTAACCCAGTAAGGCTGAAGAGGAATGCAGAAGGACTAATGGAGAGTGTGTTTTGATCAATGAGTAATTGATATTTTCTAGTTTATGAATAAAGACAGTAATTATTACAATAAGGAGGGAGATTTCTTCAGACCTATTGCCCAAACATAATGCAGTTGTCATGTACAAATGTAGCAATGTAATACATTTTTTTAATATCAAGACTGCTGTTAAACACCACCTGATTTGATCCACCCTCTACCAAAGCAGATGAACTGCAGTTTCTTAATGAGTGGTTAGACAGCTTCTTAGAGACATGTGGAATATCATACTGATGAGATAAAGGCTCCTTTGTGGTATTCTGGATTCGTAAGCATGCTGGCTGGAGGGGCTGGAGCAGATTGTTGAAGCATTTTATTAAAAAAACATAACTTCCACTGTTTTGGTAAAGTTTTGGGGCCACATTCCAGCCTCGTTTTCATGACATAACTCTGGCATAGAGAATAGAAGAGCTTACAGCTACACTGGGATCTAACTTACTTTTCATCACATGGGGGTCAAAGTGTAGAACTCCACTTTTAAATTCCTCTGGTCAGGGTTTACAGTGGCAAGGCCACGTTAATTCTGGTTCATATTATAAAGGGAGAGAGTTCTGTGGCACACTTTAAAGGACTAGATTTGATGGTAGCAAGTACAGTTGCAGCTTTCAGCGTGTTACAGTTATGCTGTAACATGTAACAGTGTTACATGAGTGTTGCAAGAGTGTGCATGTTAAAATAGAAGTTCCCAGAGAATGTAGTATTGTTTGCAGGCAGAAGTGTCTTCAATTCTAGTATCCCTCTCCCTTCTGTTTCATGAGGGCTGTCACAATTCTGCCTCTTTTGGGGACAGACCAAAGTCTGATGCCAGTTTGTGTGGAACATGTATCAAAGCCTACTTTTGTCTTGCTGAATTCAATGGGAATTTTGTCTTTAAAAGTAATGGCAGCCTTGCTGGATTTCTTCTGTTATAATTTATTCTTTAGGGAGTTTATGTCCAAAAGTACTGACTGCCTCTTACTTCCAGTGACTTAAACATGAGCTGACTGCTCACTGTTCTTGGAAGGTGCAGTTCTTCACTGCAGAAGATTCCAGTTTAAACAAACAGACATAATAGCTCAGAAACAAGTTTTCCCTGGACTCCTGAGAAGACTGCATTAAATCAGGCTTGGTTTGGATTGCTTTATGCAGAGGTGTGACAATGCTTTTCCCATAGTGGGGTTAACCCTGAAAGTTTTGCCTATTTTGATTATCATGGTGCAGTTTTTCTTTAACGGGTGGAGAACAAATACAGAGACAGTTTAATTTTGATTGCCAGAAAAATATTCTTCAAGTAAATCGTTTTATCACATACTTGATCAATCTTTCAAAATCAAATTGTTGAGCAGAATCAGCAGAGACAGTTGTGTTTTCTGTGGTTTTAAATAATGTATCAAAAAGGACCTTGACTGTTAAAAATTGCACTGCCTATGTAGTTTTTTCATTCTGAAGGAATGAAGACGCTTTGCTCCACTTTGGATTCAAGTGTCTTGTGCAGCACAGGGCTGTGTGCAGTACACAACTGCTGGAATTGTTTCTTTTTTTAACTAAGTGATTGGCAGCCACATGGATGAGTCACAATCATGAGCCTAATTTTAGCTGGTATGTGTGTATTGGGAGAATCTACCAGAGACAGTTGCATTTGAAGGGTTTAGAGAGGTGAAGTTAATTTAGTTTTGAGGCTTCTTAGAAATCAGCTTTTGTGTCAGAATTCTGTTTCTTCTCTTTTGGTTTTGTGCAGTCATATTATATGACCTTTCTGGTGGAATACACCAAATTCCTTCGCCTTCAAAGAGTTTATCAGAAGGTGACCACTTAGAGTGACAACATCAATGCTTTGATTGATGCTTGTTTGATATATGTTTGACTTGTGTTTGTGTTTTGAACATAATGAAGTGCAGGGTTTAAGCTGCCTGTAGTGTCCCATTTGTTAATTTGTCCGTATGCAGCCACTGCTGGTTTCCTCCAGCTGACCTGGGAAATAGCATCCAGGCAGGTGTATTAGTATGGAGTTTGAGAGGAGTTTAGTATATGCAGTCAGAGCCCACCAGTCATGCAGGCTGCATAATCTGGCTGCCAGAACTAATACCACTGTTTAACAGCTGCTGCTATTAGTTTAAGGCAGTAAAGATGTTCTGATGAATTCTGCATTTTGCTCTTTTGGTCCACCTGTATCAAAATAATGCAGCTTCTGGCAGGAGCTGGTTCCTGTTGTGGCAGCCTGTCAGGAAAGCAATGGGCGCAGTGGTTCCTGCCTTTAAATGCCGTGTATGTGAAAAAGATGTGTGCTTTTCATGGCATTTTGCTGTTTCCTAATGCATTCTTCCTGTTTACTGTGAGACAAAGGTGTCAGACTAGATTGTGCAAGGAGATGGAAACCAAGTTGTCATTTACTGCGTTGTGTTCTGAAAGCAGCCGTTAGTAATACCCAAGTCCCTCCTCTGCTTTGTGCTCTGCTCAACCTCTGTGTGCGCCTAGGTAGTAAACTACCATATGTTGTTTATAGAGACTGCAGAAGCAGTGTATCGTTTTCCACTTAATCAGGGTGTTCCTAACCGGGAAATTGCCCAGAGAACTAATAAAGCCAAATGCACTCAATAACTACTGTTTAAGAGACACAGTAATTCTGCTTAGCAGGAGCATCCACAGGTGATTTACAGGTACCTGGGCCACATCCCATTTTTAACCTGAACGTGGCCTGATTTCTCTTAGGAGAGCTTTTAACATTTGTCTGAGTTATGATGCAGGGAGTGTCTGTAGAAACAACTTCTCTCACTGTGTGATGGGTGTTGAAACTCTTATCTTTTCTAGACCAGATAAGCAGAGTGTCCTCACAGTCCGTGCTGTGGCTGGGTAGCAAGCTGAGCTCTTGCTCTTGGCAGAGACACTTCTTCCATTGCCCCAAGGAATCTCCGGCTGTGGGCTGGTGGTAGTGATGCGATAGTCCTGCTTAAGATTTGCTTATGCTGAGCATAAACATGTCCTGGCCCTGGACACGTGTTCCTGATTTGTGCTGCTTCTTGTGTAGTCGTGGCAAACTATTTGTTCAGCTGTGCAGCAGCTAAATCTGCAGCACAGCTAAATCTGCATACTGATCTGGCTGAAAAATAACTTACAGAAATGGGGAGGAAAGAAGAGAGGTGTCTCATCCAAATGGTTTTCTAGCCTGTTTCACGATGTGGCTACACAAACAGCTGTACAAGCACAAAGAAGGGAGTGGTGGGAATAAGTGGGTGAGGTCAGGGAGAAAGGAGGCTATTTAAGCCAGTACTGCTGCCAAAACATTACTTGCCAAATTACTTTTCAGCTCCTCTGTTTTCTTGAACATTTCCTCACATCTGTTCTGTCATAGTAAACTCTTATGGATATTACTGCTTCTGCATAATAACAGCTGTACTGATTCAGGCAAAGACTTCATCTAACCCAATATCCTGTCTCCAACAGTGGCCATAGTCAGCAGACCCAGGGGGTAAGAAGCAGACAAGCCTGTCTGATGTTTTCATGAATGTTCTCTCAGCCTCAGACAATATTTAGCTCAGGGGATTTCTTGAACCTGGTATGTTTAATTTACACAGTAACTGTCAATAGATCTCTTATGTACCTGTCCAATTCAAGTTGAACACTGTATAAAATCATGATATTCATGACATCTTTTGGCAAGGAGTCCTACAGGTTTTCTACTTGGAAGTGTGATCGTGAAGTCCATAGGCAGGACAGATCTCTCGTTTTTATTACTATGTTTTATAAATAATATTTGTTCACCTATACGACAGATAAATATATCCAAGAAAAGACTTCCCTGAATAATTGGAAGACTCATGGAGTTGGTAACACCTGTTAACTCCTGCTCAGTGACAGTGAAATATTTTGGTTGTCTCAGTCCAGTATGGTAAAGAAAGATATGAAAGGATGTTTTCCATAAGCCAGTGAAGGGTAATTAAGTTCTCGGTGTGCTAAGCCAAAATGACCAGAAAGGAGTATCAAGATGTGCATTACTGCTCTCTTCTGCTCTGAGATGAATGAGTTGAATTTATATCTAAAAACACACCAGTCAGTGGAAAAACTTGCAGCCTGCATCAATTCTGTGGGCAAATGAAATTTTTTAACATCCTGGTGCTTGTCTAATTCCATTGAGATTCATAATAGTTTGTAAACTGGGCAACTCTGAATGCTATCCTTCTTTGTGCACATCTGTGCTTTGTGACCAAGTAAGTGAATTGCAGTGCTACTTTGGAAGGGTGGAACCACTGAAAGAAGTCTGTGCTGATAAACTAGGGCAAATTTTAAATGTTTGTTTGGTAATGTGTTTGCTGAACATTATAATTGGTTCTAGAATGTGCATACCCATTTACCAGGATGAGAGGGAAAATTATCTACCTCTTTTCCCCTGATGTTCATCCTGTTTCTCACAGTGAGCAGGCCAGGGATGCAGTCCTGGTTGCTGCAGTGCTGCCTGAGCCACCTGAGTTGCTTTGTCAATGAGGAACACGGGGACAGAGAACGAAATTACCTGGTATCTATTTGCACAATAAAATCTCTTTATGAATGGAATGTACATTCCTTTCTCTTGCCCCCTTGGGATGTGATTCCCCCTTTGTTAGGTGTTCACCATTTATGTAAATTATTGTGATTGCCAAACTAATCAAACCAAGGACAAAAGCTATCACAGGCACTCATCTAGCATCCAGCCCCCACATTAGTTTCTACTTCATTAAAATATATATGACCCAATTCAAGAGCTAATTTGGACGAAACCATTAGGCTTCTGTCCTCATCACTGGTAGAAGTCTGAGGTTCATTTTCACACATGAGTGAGCAGTTGCAGCTTTAAGATGCATGAAGGTTATTGCTGTGTATGTGATGCATATGAAAGGGAAAGCAACAGACAGTGGATGCACTCTTTATTTCTGTGACTGCATCATTTTATAAGGTCTTATTTGTGCTCCACCTGTGGAATGCTAAACAGGTTATAAAGATATATGGGCAAGTTAAAACAGGAAAGGAAAACTGAGCCTCTGAGAAGGGAGAGTGACAGGATGCTCATATTGCATTGTAACTCTTGGGTACCTGATACAAAAATTGGCTGTGATCTCAGTGGAGTCCCTAGTGGAAGATGTCTGGCTGAATCTCCAGAAGTATTTGGACCAGGTAGAGAGAATCTCTACACACTCTTCAAAGTTGTTTGGTTTGGTTTGGATTTTGGGTTGGGGTTTTTGTTGGTTTGTTTTTTTTTTTTTTTTTTGCGTTAGGTAGCTGTTTTAAACACCTTCACTTAAAAGAAGCCCTTAGCAGAGAGAGTTTCAAAACTACTTTGAAAGTCCACAGATTCAGAATCTCATGGTATTTTTTAATCTAGCAAATCCAAGTACTTTATCCCCATAATATCCTAGTTTTGGGAAGGATGCCATGACTAGATTGCATCACTAATATCTTCCGGCATGTGTGGCTGGCAGGGGTTGCTTTCCTGGAGCCACTATCTGGGGTATCAAGTTACTCTCCAGACTGATGGATGAGTCACCAGAATCTCTGTTTTGTTTGTGGGTTTTATCAGAGCTCATCAGGTAGCCGTCAGTATGATTGACTAACTCCGCGCCAAGTGTCAGGCAAGAGGAGCTGAAGTGAAGTAACACAAGTGACAGCTGAAGAATAAGCAACAATCTGTCTTTTCAAATGAGTTGTTCTGTTGGCAATTTGACAAATTGTACGGTGTAGCTGAAAGTTCTAGTTAATGTGTTGCATTACTTTATTTCAAAATATTCTGTTATGAATTGCTTACATTTAAATTCTGGCAGATAGAATGCTTAATGAAATCAGTACAAATACAGTAAAACTGACATAAAAATACTGAGACAGTGCAAGTCTTCTGAGATTTATTCCTAAATATACTTGCAAAGTCCCGCTTCAGCATCTTTAAAAATAATTTGACATTTTTGTCTTGTACCAAATAAAATGTAATGGGATAGTTTTTGCTATAAATGGACAAGAGGGAGAAAGGGTGGTATTGGAAACAATTTGTTTCCCTGTAGAAAACCTCCTGCAAACTTTTACTCAGCAGATTTATTTGGGTGCCATACAATACAACTGTTTGATCTAATTTATCTGCCTTGCATTGGTAATTCATGTTTTTCCCATTCTAAAAACCATCTGACTTTTTTTGTTGTTGTTGTTTTTTGTTTCATCAAAACTACTCTGATTCCATGAAATTAGGATGGAATTTTAATGGGACATGTAAATAAGGATCATCTTCACAAAATCAAATTTTGTCTTACAAATATGCCAGGAATGTTAAAAGAATTTTCTCCCAAATCTTTGTTTCTCCCGTGTGGTAATGCCTTGGGAAAGCTCACAGCTCTTGTGAATGTCGTTGTTTACCCTTTTTTTTTTTTTTAAATCACTCTCATTGTATAAGAAAGTGTGAATCATGGTGGATTGAGCACTGGCTGCGTTGTGACCATGTTTCAAAGTCTTATAATTTGTTTCTCACAGGCTGTGCAGTCAATGTTGTTTTTACAGGGCCAGCTTGTAAAAATCTTTACTAGAAAAATTTAAGTGTGATTTTAAACAATTCCAGATTTACTGGTATATGTCCCTATGGGGATATCCATAGTCTCCAGTGATCCTTTTTATATTCCTTTTTTTTCATAGACTGACAAACCAAATTTGTGACTAAATTGAAATATTCACCTCTGATTCCAGAGGAAGCATCCCCACATGAAGAGCTGCTTGCAAGCAATCAAGTGGCCATATATTAAAAATTTGCTGTGAAGGTACTTTATGTCTTTGTTTTGTTTTGTATTGCAAAGGATTAGGAGTGTACATTGTCAGCTACCACGCTCGACTGAGAGTGCTGAGTCAATCACTTGATCATTGAAAATGTCCATGAAATTGCTGATACTCTGTTTTGGCCTAAGATTGTTTGGAGGTTTGCAGCAGTTTGCAGTATCTAGGTGCTTTAGGTTTCCTGTCATGCTTGTTAGTCTGATACAATGTGAAAACACACTGCTTCTGTTGGCAGGTTGCAGCTTAAGCGCTGTTTGTGTGCAGCACGTTTCTGGTTTGTCTTCCTCACTGCTACCTGCTTGTGCTGTGGTGAGGATTTACCCAGGAGTCTCCACAAGAACAAGAGCAGACAGCAGGAACAGCTTTTCTTAACTAGCACTTCTTATATGAGGCCTTGCAAACAGCAAAATTAATTTTTTGCACATGGCATTGCCAAAGTTTTAATCTCATCCCTCCTGATAACTGCATGGTTGCTGGGAAGAAGCAGACTGCAGTTATCATCATTAGGTTCAGGCTTTCAGCTAACACAGAAGACAAGGGGTAGATACTTCCTAGTTCCTCTGCTGAAAGCAAAGCAGCATCTTCTCAGTGTCACTCTGGTGGGGCTGGTACTCTTCCTGCTGATGCAAAGGCTCTCCCTAATGTTTTGGTATGATTTAAGCACCATTGGTATCAACATGTGGGACTCTCTTCTAGTGTAACTAGGATGACAAGTTTCTTCCTCAAAATGTGTGGTACTGGAGTTCAGATAGTGCTAGGTGGTCATGGCCTAACATGGGTGAGAAGGAGCAGAGGCCTTTTAAACAGAAGATTACCATCGAGTTATTCCAGGGAATATAACCACTACTTGCCCTGAAGATATTTATCTCCTCTCTAATAGCTGTATTTGCAATGACATTTTAGTGCCTGTGGCAGCTAGAGCCACAAGAATCTTTTCTTTCAGATACTGGCTTTGTATCTCAGCCTTTAAAGGCAGAAGCTGGTGCGGTGTGTGCTGGAAGCAGCCAGGCTGAGCTAACTGCGCAGCCCCTGCTGCAGCTGCAGCCAGGCCAGTCAGTGCCTGCATGACTGGTGGCCTCTCACTACATCCTCTGCCTCGGGACACCCCACTCTGCAGCTGGGGAGGCATTTCAGAGAGGAGGGGAAGGGAAGGAAGAGCTCTAAAACTCTTCCCCCTCCCCTCCAGTGAGCCTGCTTCTGTGCAGGGCTCTCCACTGATGGGAGAATGAGTTTTTTGGGAGGACATATACCTGCTGGCATCACTTCAGAAAGTGTAAGACATGACAATGCTTTTGAGATCCATCGAAGAGATGTAGGTGGAATTTCTTGGCAAGATTTTAAAAAAGAAAAAAAGACAATTGTGCTAACCTTGCTTCTCTATCCCAATTTAAAAGAACTTGGCATTTTCTCTTCCATTTTCACAAGGACAAACACTAACCCCAGGTGATGATGGTAATGGTTGATACCCTACCTTTTTTATGTAATGAGTGTTGTATTATCCTTTTGTTCCATGACTTATGATTAAAAGTAAAACTGATGACAGTTCTGAGAGAGCAGGGAAGGTTTGGCTAACACACATATCAAAATTTTAAAAAATTAGCCTGAAATAAAATTACATTCTTTAAGAGTGAGAATATTTCTTTCAGCCTAGTTTTTCCAAGGCAGATAATTTTATTATGTTATCTAAATTCAAACCACTATGTTTAAAATATTTTATTACTTTGTTGGCTGCCTGTTTTTATTATACATCCCCAGACTTTTGAAACACAGAGGTCATCAAAGAATCCCACCATTGCCTTAGTGTGAGAATTAGCTCCTTGAAATAACAGCTGTACATATCCTGCTTTTAATAAATTATTGTATTAAAGAAGGAAGAAATTGATTATTCAATTTCTGTGAATCAGGCACCAAAGATCCTAGTGTGTTAGATGAAGCATCAATAAAAATCTATTTCATCAGCATTTCTTAGAACTAGCTGCTTGGGAACAAAAGAGAGCACACACATGCAAACCCCTCTCTCCTCTAAATGTTTTCAGATGATGTGACTGAAACACAAATGTCCTATGCAGTAAATCTGTGTATAATCATGGAATTTGTTGTGTGTGAAACGCAATTTGCATTTAATTCCTTGAAAAAAGTTATATACATTTGTTTGTATTATGTATGTCTGAGTGAGAGATATGGATCCCACAAGTAAGAAACACATTGTAAAATCTACATGCAGAGGAAAAAAAGTGTATCTAAACATTAAAACTGTGCTGAGCACTGGCAACAGTCCAGAATCAAAACTGTCATGGTTTGTATGTGTCTGCCTGTTTCCTTCTTCTCAAAGGTTGTTAAAACTTTGCTTGAGAGCAGGCTCTTCCAGATAGTTCACAGAGCATGCTGCCAAACATTTCTCATAGAGAAGCCACACAAAGCGAAACAAGTCTTTTCACTGGGAATTTATGTGCAGAGTGATTGCTGAACACTTTGCCTACCTTTTCTTGAGATGTGTATGTCAAAAATATTCCTGTTGCAGTTGATGATCGTGTCTTAATATGTCCTACGGCATGAGAATGACAATATATGTCTATTTTGAGATGTGGACAGTAGAATATAATGAGCTTGTCACCTTTAGTTTTATGTTGCTCCATTTGGATTTTAAGTGTTAAAGCACCAGACCATTGCTTGCCATTGTAAATGTCTAGAAAATAATGATTCTGCTGGGCAGTAGTGTAATTTTTGCACTTTTGCTGGCATATTTGTTTAATAATCTGTAATTTGAATTCTCCAGGCCAAGTTCTGCATTCTTCTAGGTAAGTTTCAGACCACTGATCTTTGGCAAATGTTGACTGTGGTTTGTGTAGAGTACAGAGATTAAGGTCACGACAGTGCTCTTTTTCTAGTGGCTTCAGTAGAGTTCCTTTCCATTTACACTTGAATAACTAAGATCAGAGTCAGGTAATTGGTGTTTGGAGCCTTATTTTTATTTTGCTCTTTACTAAAATACATCTAATGGTATTCATCTGCTTGATGAATTTTGAGGAAACCAAAGCAAGTATTGCTTGGTGGTATGGGAGTCTTTCCTATATTTGAGAAGTTTTATTTTGAAAATAAAATAATGCAAGCTAATTTTAATGCATTTTGCAAAACTCTGCATGTGATGTATGGTTTGTGTTACTGGTATACTCTCTTCTAGCCTGAGATCCCCCAGATAGTCCTGGGAGATGGAGATGAAGGAAGCAAAGCAAGTTAAACTTAAGGCAGATTTATGTCCCTCTTCAGCCAAATATTTCAGCATGCATTTGACTACAGACATGACTTTAATCCATTTTTAGTCAGCAAGTCACTTTAGTGCATGACTAAGTCCCACTGCATTGCCATGAGAGGTGAGTGTGGGTGTGCGTTTTCTGCTGGCTTGGAATCTATTCCAGTGTAACTTCAGGAGTCTGATGGTGTCGTGTGTGTGACGTTTGTGCCGTGGTAGTGAGGTATAAGCTTGAATCAACAACATCATCACAGCAACAAATTTCTTAGTACTCAAAACCTTTCTGTCTTGTGAGACACAATCTCTTGCTTCACAACCTTGGTAAGAGTGGTAAGGAGATTTTTATTGGAATAAACTGAGCAGGGGGCTTGCATGTGTTGAAGTTCAACCACCAACCCTGCTTTGCTTTGCACAGCACATGTCAGTAACTTCAAGTCCTGTAGGTGTTTTCTGGACACTGCCCCAAACACCTGTGGACAGCTGATGGACGTGCAAGGAGAGGGGCACTGGAGACCCTGCTGCTCCCTGTACTGCTTCTGCCTGCAATCCAGAAAGGATCAGACTTGGTTAAACTCATAAACAATTGTATATCAGTGGAAAGTACATCTAACTGCACCATGTAGGGCCATCCATGAAATTGAATTATTTGATATACCAGATTCTCAACTGGTTAGATGCAGTGCCTGAATTAATTACAATGATGTAAACATGCCAAGGGGAGTACCCATCCTTCTTCCATTCAGAGAGTTTGCTCACTGAAGCAGACATCTGAAGTAGTGTTTTCTTTTAATAGAAGCATAAATTGATTATTTTGAGAGAATGGAAATGTTCAGAATGAACCATGTTTTTCCTATTTTGGGATTTGAATGATTGTACCAGAAACTGAGGCTGGTATCTGTTCTAGTCTCCAGCAGGATGAACAACTTTGTAGAATGAATTTGGTGTTGTCCTGTTCTCACAAGCAGGGGTACAAATGTTTCCATGAGGGCTTGAAGAGGAAAGATACCTTTTCAATCTTTGCATCTGTTTTTCAACTTGATGCTTTAAAATGATTTAATAACCATGAGTAGTCAAATGTTTTAGAAGGCTTTTTGGCTTCAGCATGCTTTTCTTGATATGGATGAAGGCACTTGAAGCTGAACTCAGTGCAAGAGTCAGAAGAGTGGCTACAATGAGGTAACCATCATGGGAGTCCCTTTTTTGCCCCCATAGTATTTATTTTGATAATAAAGCTCTTGATGGTGGCAGAGAAGATATTCATGTCTGCTTGTGAGCAGAAAGGCATTGCGGGTATAGCAATGTTGGGTACCCATTTGAAGACTTGGTCAATATTGCCAATATTTGTTGTGATAGTTTGAGGTTTTTTAGTTTTCCTGAAAAACAACAGGAGGCAGAGAATATTAAAAACTATACTGTAAAGACAGAATTATAGAACTATAGAATGGTTTGGGTTGGAAGGGATCTTAAAGACCATCTCTTATTACAACCCTCCTCCTGTGGGCAGGGACACCTTCCACTAGACCAGATTGCCCACAGCACCGTCCAGGCAGGCTTTGAACACTTCCAGGGATCAGGCATCCACATCTTCTCTGGGCAACTTGTGCCAGAGCCTCACCACCCTCATGGTAGAGAATTTCTTTTTTACTATAAAGTAATTCCCCCTTGTCCTATCCCTCCATGCCCTTGTCAAAAGTCCCTCTGCAGCTCTTCTGCAGGCCTCCTTAAAGTACCACAGTGCCTATTCTCCAGTTGCTGCTCTCGCATCTGTATGATTTATACTGTTCTCTGCCTCAAAAAGTTTATTTGGAGGTAGTAGAGACACCTAAATTAAAAACCACAACAAAATAAACCACCAGAAGAATTTGCTGTTGAATGTGGAAGAGAGAACACAAATGTCTGGCCAGCCCATATCTGTCTTAGTGACAGTCCATGTCCTGGAGGTTGTCTTGTCAGAGAGATCTGACTATGCTTGTTTCCCAAAATTTGTACCCATCTTTAATTGGAAGTTAATGTGGTAGAATAATTCCAGTCCTGTTTCTGTGCTCTGTCTCTGAATTAAATTAACTGAGACAACTTGAGGTGAACAGGGAAAGTGCTATCCAGGAGCTGAAGCCTCCATCTTTTAGGAAATAGGAGCTATTTTGTGGGTATTCCCATCAAGAGTAAAAAGTTTCCTTCCCAGATGAGTATAGTTCAGTTTAAAGATTTATGTTTACATCAGTATCTGTTAAATCTGTTTGGATTTTGTGCCTGAAGAGTGCCAGCTAGGGCTGAAAAGCCTTTTCAAATGCTCTGCTGATCTCTTCCAAACCTGCATTGTTTTTAATATGACACCGTCTGTGGGGTTCACTCACTTAAAGGATTGACTTTGGCCTGGCAGTGCTTGTATTGTGTGCTAAGCATGTATCAGCTCTGAATTTTAGTTCTGGGAGTTCTTAGGGTTTGCTTACTGACTATATTTATAGTTGATATTTTGAATTTTTAAGTTCTACATTGGATGTGTTACACTGTGTTGTTGCTCACTATGACTAAATATTTGAAAATTTGTTATCTATCATACTTATTTTTTATCAGTTAAAAAAAAAGGAATACTTTCATTACTGAGAACACTTTGTTCTGTGTTAATGGATGTGATAAAAAGGGCAGAAAAGTCTGTATGGTATGAATCTGTTAATACACAAATGCACAGGAGACTTAGGGAACATGTAAGAGGAAATTTTCCCCAGGTAATAGGTACCCTGTAGCTTGTTGCACTGCAAAGCAGGTGATGGGTAAGGGTACAGCTCAAGAGACACACTTCCAGTGTAGTTTTTGATCATTTGAACTAGTCAAGACCCTTATGACTGATCAGACTTGAAGAAATAGGTTACTTTATTTTTTATGTCTTGAATTAACCATTACATTTGTGGTTAGGCAATATTTAAATACTACATAAACTTTCGGAGCTTTCATTTTTCTTTTGATGTACAGATTGTAGTCATTTTTGGAGACAGTAGTTCTTTCCAATCACAATATAAGAGTTGCTGATTAGTTCACATTATTTCTTGAAATGTTTACATTCCTAGGTATATTCTTGAAGAGGAGGCAAATGTAACATAACATTATGGTTTTCTTTTCAGTCCACATGATTAATTTTTTTTCTTGTGATATGAATACAACCTAAGATTTATCAGTTTCAATTTGTCAGGTCATAACGGCCTTCTCTCCAGGTGTAATATATTGAGCTCAACAGACAGCAGCCTTTTAAAAGTTCTGTCTTTTAAATTGCTATTTGTGTGGAGAAAACGAGTCAGTGGAATCAGCTGGATTCACATTTTCCCAAGTCTTCAGAATGGAAGACACTGGGGGAAAATAAACTTCTGAGTGCCTTCTGGGTCTTACTGGCAGACGTGGGTTATTCGCTGCCTACACTAATATATCATAAGTTATTATTTGCTGTCCACAAGCTAATAAATTGTACTGTATGCTAGCAGGGAGTGTAAAATATGACCTCAAGAATTTGATATCCTTTTATATTGAGGGCTAGATAAGACATGGATTCTTTATTTACCATGAAGATTCAGAAATAGTTTCATATTTAATGGTGGCTATTGATTTACTAGGGTTTGGAAAGAGGAGTGCTTTTGCTCATGCATGAAGTCAGAGCAAAAAAAAATTTTCATATCCCCAACACATCTAAAGGTATATTGCTAAATCAGCATAAACTAATTCTTAGTCTTTGGATTACTTGCATTGCTCTCTCTTTCTCAGAGAGGAATCAGAGGAGATGGGGATTAGCTCCCACTGTACATGTAAAGGCATTCACATGTATCAGTCCTGCATCAGCCTGGCCCATGAAAAGCCTTCTGACCCCAAATCTGGGATGTGTAGCCTATCTCATCTATAAAATTTTATCACTCCCTCTTAAATAGACAAGTGACCTGATCTGTATCACTGCTAAGCACTCGTACCTTCTAATAATTTTAATAAGTTTCATGGTGTTCATCATTTGGAAACAAGTTACTTTGATAAATGTTTTCTAGCTTTAGGATGAAGTTTTCTGTATTTTATCCTTTATTTTAATGATTTGTTTATAGGCTTCAGTGCTGTTTTCTGGAACAGTCTTTTAGATGCATCATCTCTTTGGCTGCTCTTACCTTCCCTCCTTCCTTCTCCTATCCCTCTCATCTGCTATCCCCTGAGCAGTTACAGCTGCTGTTCTTGCACTGCTCTGGGTCAGCTGTCATGAATATTACTGAGTGAACACATAACCATCATTCCATCCCATCACAATATTATCCGTTCTCCCATCCATCTCTTTGAGCTGCCTCAAAGAGCAGGGATGATCTGAATAGCCATGTGTAGGTGCAGTTACAAGTGTCTATCAGTGTTTTCCAGAGTTCTGGTAGCTCCAGACTATTGTGGCTCTGCCTGTGTCCAGAGGCTGAGGACATTATATTGCAGTAATGCTCATTTTGCAGCCATGTCTTTGCTGGATGCTTCTGCTCATGACCACATTGACTGCTTGTGTGACGACAGTGCTTTGGATACTCTGGAGATTTCTGTTGGCAAGGACACCTTTCCATAGACAACCTCACTCAGTCTTTTAAAGCAGTGAGCACAGGCTTTTTATATGTAAATTTGCTAATGAGAAATTTATATTGTACAAGTAATAGTGCATTGATTCATTGAAGTAGGAGATTTTATGTGGTTTTTGTATGTGCTAACATTATTTATTGTCTTCTTCCTTGTCTTTTTATACATATGCAAGGTGAAAAATATGAATTGATATAAAATATTGTTTGAACAAGTAATTTAGAGGGCTAACTCACTCCCAAAAAAGGAATATTTCAAATACATTTAAAAAATTATGTGCAAACTTTGCAAAACAAACAGTTGAATTTCTTTCAGTGGGTGTTGATGGTTTTCTCTGGCTTTGCTTAACTCATTGAAAGGATCTGCTTGGTGATGTACCTGAACTCTATAAACTTCACTGAGAATTTAGTCCATTTATGAAAGACATTTGTATTTATTAGGTAGCCTGGTGTATTCTTAGAAAGAAAACTTCAAGATGTCTGTGAAGGATTTGGTATGTCTTGAATGAGTACCTGATTTATATACTGCAGAAGGGGAAGAACTGATTTATTTTATGATCTCTTGCCTATACAAAAGCTTGCAATATTAACAAAGTCAATTAACAAACTTGGGATATTGTTGCTAGTACACACTGGAGGAAAGCCAAGCTCTGCTCCTATTTGACTTCAATTCTAGTAAGTAATTTTTGATGATTTCAATTAAAATTTCAGTTCATGTAATTCCATAATGCTTGATAACACAGAGGCCTGTGCTGCACACCTGCATTGTCAACTTCACATAATAGCTACTATTTGGGAGGAATATAATAGAAATAGAAATAGAAAGTAGTAGAATTAAAAAAAGCTATAAACTTGCTGGTTTCACCTGTTGGTTACACCAGGAGTTTTACAGCATCCTTGTTCTCTTGTCTCATGCACTCTGCCAACACCCGCAAATAAATGTAATATTTTTGAAGAATAAGTGATCAATTTCTGCTAAAATAGCTCTTTGGGAAACCTTGTATTGTTTGGTTTCATACAGGGGCACTGGCCAAACTTAATGCAAGGCTGTAGCTGTTCCCCACAGCATTTCTTGTCCATGGTTAGTGGTGTTTGGGATCTGGTACCATCCAAATGCAAAGGCATATGGCTAAAGATGAAACAATATTAGTAATACTAATTTCAGGACATAAGCATGAGTTGTTCTTTTCTTTTTGTTTCGAAACATTGAGGTCTCTCAGTGGTGCGTGTTCATGGAGAATAACCCTTTTCTTCAATGGACAGAGTTCTGTAATTACCATAATGCCCCTGCTGAGTTTGCTGACAGGGCTGGTGTATCTGTAAGGGCTGTGGCTGGAATTGCAGCTGCTTCTGTCTTGGGCAAAGAAGAAAGAAATTTTACTTCTTAGTGGAGATGGTGCATAGCTGTTCTTTAAAGGGGGAATTTTTTAGTGAGTCATAGATATTAATGTAGATACTGGGTTCAGATAGGGAGCTACCCAACCAGACAGCCAGGCTATTTCTTTCTAAGCTTAAGATACTTGTATTGTTGGACTGTAAATATAAAGCTGTAATCAATAGGATGATCAGTTTTCTGCAAGCAAAGGAAGCAATAGTGTATGCAATAATCAGTTTGTGTTTATGTATCCTGTTGAAGTGATTAGAAAAATGATGGCATCAGCCTTTTTATTACAGCAGTTGGATTAGTTAGGGCTTCAGTTTGCAGTATTATCTCAGAGATAGCAAGCAGATAAAGCAGCTGTTAGGGAAGCTTTGCTTGCTCCCATTTACAGGGAGCTTGCACCTGTACTTGTTTGTTTTCCAGTGCGTGGGAAAAAATGCTGAGAGCATAAAGCCACTAAGTGGCCAGAAATTATGCCAGTCCATTACAATTTTCATGGTTCATATTTTTTACTGTGCTATACGTAATTAATCCAAGCCACCCATGGAAACACACATAAACCATGTGTCTCCCCTATAAAAGAGTATGGAAATACTACTGTTTGCCTTATTTTCTTGTGAGTGATGTATTCATCCTGGTTGTGTAGCCTTGTTCCATGCTGAACAGTACTTCCTTAAATGTAATCCCAGCTCAGCAGGACCCCCTCTGGAAGTACAGCTCTGTGTATGGGAGAAGATGCTGAGTCAGGCAGTGATTTCTGTTTTAACTTCCCAGGTGCATGGATTTCTACTGCTTATTGATCAAAGGCAGTAGAAATAAATATACACATGCCAGGATTAAGACACACAGATATCATGCAACCCTTCCTTTCTTTGGTCATATATGATTTGAAAGGTAGGTTTTCAAGTTAGTTTGGTTTTGGGGTGGGTGGGGTTTTTTCAAAATTGCTGCTTAAATCCTCTCTGGTCTTTGAAGTACCGGTTTGATTTTCAAAGCACTGAAAACTGAATCACCTGATATCAGGCACTAAGTATTTTCAAAGATTTATAGATGAAGATTTAGAAATCTAGTTTAATTTCCATTCATTCCTGAGGTATGAATCTCAATATGTTTATTAAGCTTTATTTTTTGAAAAAATAAGACCATCAGAATGTATTTCCATCAAGACTGTTATTTCTCTGCATTCCCAAAGATATGAATGAAACATCCTTGTGGTGATGATTTTTATCAATGCTTCACCTAGAAAAAGGTTTCCCCAAAATGCAGTTTATGTTTGGAGTTAAATATCAGTCTTTGGCAAATTTCTTTTGACAAAGGAGTTTCATATTTGGCATCCAGCCATTAAAAATATGTGGTCCTTGCTGCTTCACTCAAAGCTGCATTGTTTCTCGAGAGTGGAGCTATCCTGCAAGACCATGGAAAACGAGGGGATTGTAGAGGCAGCTTGGTTAAGGGATTTGCAATTTTAAGAAAAAGGCTTTAAAATATTTTTGAAATTAAAAAGAAGCATTCATGTACTGCAGAGATGTTTTTGTGTAGGCCCCTGTTTGCCATGTGTGTCATCACAGTCGTCTACCTTGTGCTAAACGTAGACAGATAGAATTGTTTCAGATCCATACAGAAACAATAGGCCACTGTTAAATTTGCTTCAGTAAAAATGTCCTGCTGTTGACATTATTAATTAAAACTAGGAGGCTTTCTTTAATACTTACAGCACTCCGAGGAAGAAAGGTGATCTTAAAAATAGCTTGGATCTATTTAACCTTTCATAGCTCAGCATCAACATCCTGAGCTGTATTAGGGTTAACAGGGCAGACATATGGTCTGAAAAATTGTTGTGCTCCTTGTGGATAGCTGCTTTCTCCATTGCTTGCAACTCTTAAGTGATCCACAACTGTTCCATGTAAAAATCAATACAGTAATCCAGTCTGGAGGTCCCAAGGTGTAACAGCAGTGGCAATTATGCTTTGACAATAGACTCCTTTTGTGTGTGGTATGGCTTCATTACACTGAATAACTTTAAATATACTGCCAGGTTTCTGATGCTAGTCTGATCGGGGATGAGCCGAAGGGGAGATCTTAAATCAAGACAGCTGCTCTATAAGCAGTCCAAGCAGAGGGGTATTAATGGTGGCAGCTAGCATGGTATTGAAAATCTGTTTGCTTGGTGTAGCACCTATTGCTTGGTGTAGTAGAGCTTTGGATACCACAAAAGTTCGTCTTCAGATGAACACGGCCATTATGATTTGTTTAAGGCAGCCAGGACAGATGGTTAAAGATTACCCACCCTGTATTTCAGGGGAACAAGGTTTCAGATTACTTTGTGCTGCCTTTGTTGCTATTTTTTTTATTGTAGACATTTGCAAAGATTACTTTGAACGTGTAGATAGCTATAAAGAAACTCATAGTTTATACAAACTAGGAGTCTGACTTGCACATTTATCTGAGATACAGAAGATATTTAAAGTCATTAAGGAAATTAAAACATAATGATAGAAATGAGCCCATATAGATATGAAAATATTGTATTTGGTCTTCTACCATTTACAGCCTTTGGAGTTGTAGGTTTTGCTGTCTTTAATGTAGAGATGTGGCCACTGACTCAGGTGGTCAGAGTTGGAAGTTACTTAAATCAGAATTCAGTATTGCCTGTTGAGACTTGCAGTTGTAGGGGACTGTTCTTTCATCGATCAGATCAAGATGGATGGCTGCAAAATTGGATCTCCAGGCTCGCTGAGCCACACTGGAGTATGAAGGATGCAGGCAGAGGAATTATGCTCTGGCTTGGCCATACAGATCTAGCTGTAGCCCCAGGGCTGCTGCTGCTGTTCCAGCAGTGTCTCTTTTGGCCGAATCCTAACTGCTCCACCCTTGAGGAGTTTAAGATAAAGGAAAATATATTCTAGTATTAAGGAAAAAAAAAGTGTTTTTAGCTGTCAGTATAGTGTGTTTAGCAGGCCTTTTCTGCTCTAACTGCAGGTTCATATGGGAATTAAAAAGGTCAATCTCTTGCAATGTAACTGACAAGATGAGGTTAAGTTGCTCAAACTGATAGCCCTCTGTTTCTCTGAAGCATAATCTATCAATCATTTCTCAGCCTCTTTCTTTGCTGTCATGGCATGATAGCAAATTAATTGTGTGTCTGAACATCAAACTTTTAAGTGCATCTGTGTACTCCTTTGCAAAAATATGTTTCAAATGGCTTGGCAATTATAATTCTAGAGAGCACTGTCCTTCACCCTTCACCCATAACGTTTTGAGTCTTTAGACAGTTATGAAGAAGAATTTAACCTGGTTTTAAAAATAATTTTTTAAAAATTAATGATTATTAACAGAGAAGGATGGCTCCTAAGTGGTCTTATCTGCAAAAAAATGCAACCATCTCCCTAAGAACCCAAATCTCTTTGGTGTTCAGATTTCTCTAGCAAGCTGTCCTTATCAATGGGGAGGAATTTTCTATGGAATTGATTCCCTTTACAGTGTAGAAGAGGTGCTTAAAATAAGTCAAAATACAGTATTGCTCACCACTATTGAAAGGGCAGCAGGCTTGTGAGCTTGTGTGCCTTGCTGCAGCAGATGGGCGTCTTGGCTGCCTGTGCACATGCTTTAGGATTGACCTATAGAGCCACATGAAAGGGTATGGCTGTAGTTTAACAGGAAAGTGAGCCTTAAAAATCCCATTCTGTATTGCTTAAACTGATTAGAAGGACCAGGACCTTTTGCAGGGCTTTTTGTAAATCCTAGTTCTGTTAAGATAAATATCTAGGTCAGAAGCTAGAGGTGCCATCACCTGTTTTTTCAAAGCTATGGCATTTTTGAAAACTCTTTAATAAAGTTGAATTGCTATAAGGAATCCAGTGGGTTTCTAAAGCACTCATTGAATTTAACCTGTAAAACTTGACTTCCAGCAGGTTAGCTGAGGATTGTCATCTTGTGCTTTCATCTTGGCTTAGCCTGACATGAAAATTTTGAGAAAAAGCAAAGAAAAAATTCAGTGTTCTCTTTATCCTATTCACATGCCTTTAGAGATCTTCTCATTTACTTCACTTATTCATTATGTTTACCTGTCTGTCATTGAGAAGAGCCGGGCACTTGGCCTTGTGGCCCCATTCTGTGGCTAATGAGGGTATCGAGTGAGCACTGTGCTGATGAGGCTGTGGCTGCTGGGGCGTTGCTGGCCCTGGGACATCCAGCAGAGCAGGAGCTGCCAGCACGGCCAGAAGCTGTGTTAACTCCATGGGGCTGAGCCTGGATACAGCAGCTTTGCCCGGGTTGTGCAGAAACAGGACACAGTGCGTGCTTGTTAGGGCAGAAAAGCTGTTGTTCTCAAATGAGCACCTTTGTCCTCTAGGACTTTTTGGGACTGTATGTACTTCGCAGGTGACACTACCTTTTTTTTGTTGTTATGAAGTGATACTTGTTACTTTGGAAGTCAATTTAGAGAATCAGCTGGCTGTGACCTCTTCAGAAGATGCATCCTGCTGGTATCAAAACACGTGAATTCTTGTTTTTCTGTGACTTTAAGAAAATAAGGTTTTTAAGAGCATGTAGTTACTTAAATATTCAGGCAGAGGCCTTATGAAATTTTAAAAACAAACCTGTTCTTAGTCTGCAGTTACTACAGGTGCTTAAGTGCCTTCAAAATCTGCCCTGTGGCTTCTCTACTCTAGATATTGCTTCAGGAAAATGAAAATATAACCAGGATTAAGTCACTAACAGAAAGCGTGTGGCAGCTGGACAGAGTGCTGAGGACAAAAAGTAACTTCCAAGAATCCAAGATATCCAAGAAATGTGAGTTCTCACAATGTCTTTATGAGACCAGAATGAAATAACAGGTCTGAAATGGTGGAGGTAGTAAGGAAGAGGAGATTTTTTCCTCTTACATTCTTATGTACACTCTTAAGAAACAACACCCCTTAATGGCAGAACTCTGCAGTCCTTCTTTTCAGAAAGCAGACTGGCAGCATTTGTAGGTTAAATGAAAAGAATTAGCAAACAAGTAATTATATTTGCATGTAACTTTGTTAGGATAATATCTTGTCCATCTTAAACCTGTCATATTAGACATATTTAATCTTTGTGATGCATGGAGCGGTGTATTGTGTTTGACACCTTCTAAAGGAAGAAGGACGAGAGTCTGTAATTGGAATGCTGCCATTGGATAATAATGATGAGCACTTCTCATCTTCAAAGGGTTTTCAGCTTCTCTAGCTATCCACATATTTGCTGAGTTAGGAAGGAAAGTTTGATCCCTGTTTTACAGATGTGGAAGCTAAGATGGAAGGAGTCACTGCATTAGAACTTGAAGTGGCAAGGTGCAGGTCATCCTGTGTAAAATCAAAATTAATTTTATTTGTGAACTCAGATGAAGTAAATGTGTTGTTTAGATTTGGATTACATGGCTGACATTGATCATCCTGTCATTTGACCCATCAAAAATAAAGTCAGTCTCATGCTATACCAATGTAACAAATGTTCTCTAGTAATCATATTACTGTTGAGTTCAAGAATCTTTGCAAGTAAAATGTGCAGAGTTTCTGAATGTTTGCACTTGAAAGTGAAGATCTGATCCTGAAAGCCTTCTGGATATGAAATTTGTTTTGTAATTCTGGAACTTTAGACGCTGAAAATTGTGCGAATATGAGCCATTGCACTGGAAAAGCTCTCACTAGAGTGGGGAGCTTCCTGAGCAATTTTAGTTGTTGGATTGACATTGTTAAGGTAGTTTGAGTTTACTGGTTATTCAAATGATAAAACTAACTCAGTTGCTGAAGTGGACATCTTCCTCTCCCCAGGTGCTTGCTTTTGGTGTTAAACCACTAGTGGTTTAAAAGCAACATTTTCTTTTTAAGTCTTTAACTTACCTGTGGAGTTACGGTAGCTTAAACCGGAAAATGTTTTAAATTAATTTTGCCTACTACTGTTCATGCTTTGTATTAGAATTTCTTTTGTATAAAAAGAGGTGGGTAAATTATCACACATATTATTTGCCTCTGGCATGTTCTGTTGTCCCAACAGCTAGTGAGTATGAAATAAACATTAGAGATATTTACAGAAAGTCTTTCATGAAAAAATAAATGCTAAACTACTTTCTCCTCATTTTCAATTTAGTAAAGCTTCCCTAATTTTAAAGTACAGATGAGCCATAAACAAAACCATACTATGGTCCCTTATTGGAATGCAGTGGATGAACTATATGCAGCTGGTGAACAGACATGAAAATAATCTGACTTATGACATTTGTAATTACTATCTACCTGCAGAATGCTTCATATATACAAAAACCACAAGCAAAATTTAAAATACTCATAAATAAAACCAGAAACAGCCTTTTCCTTTTCCTGATTATCTTCCCTCTTCATGCAGACATCCCTTTTATTTTCTTACCTTTATTTCTTCAGAAATTCCTATGTGTAGTTCTTAGATCCCAAATAAAAAAAATCCCACATTTTAGTCTTTACCTGAGTTCTATTGGCTGAAATGACAACACTGTTAAAAATCAATATGTAGAAAGCTGGATCATTACCAAGGTTTCCCCTTGAACACTTCATAGACACAGCAAACTCAGGAAAACAGCTGGAGTACACTGCATCGTGATTGATTTCAAGTACATCTGATGGAGTATAATTGTCTACCCATTCATTTCTCTTCATTCTCCTCTCTACATGCTTCCTCTTTTGGGATCAGATAATCAGTAGCAATAAAAAAAGGCAGTAAGAATAAAAAAAAAAAGGAAACACATAGAAAGGATTGCCCATAAGGTTTGGCTGCAAAACTAAATAGCAGTAGCTTTATATTTAATGTATTAATTCCCATAATCCACTATAATATCTATATAATCTTTGGGAAAGCCCTGACTCCAGTTTATGTTAATTTAATAAAAATGCACACTTGGGTTTATATTAATGGTTATGCTGTTAATGGCATTGAGACTGAATTTTCAAGTGTGTCAACATCAACATCTTCCCCCTCTTAATTTCTTTTATAATGTGGCAAGAGAATCAATACTTTGAGGTTTTAGGATCCTAAAATTTCTGGGTTTTTTTTGTTTGTTTGTTTTGTTTTCCTGGGTTGTTTTCTTAATTTTTTTATTTATTAAAAAATATTTGGCACTCAAAATGGAGACTCCAGTTCAGAATGTATGACTCTTAACTGGCCTATTTGAACAGAGCATTAATTGTGGAATATGCTCTGATACCTACTTGATGTAAAACCAGATTATTGAAGTTATATTAATAAACTTCCTTCAATAGGAGTCCAAATGAAAAGAAATTGACATTTTTCTCAGATTCTTAACCTTGTAAATTGACATAATCACAAATTCTACTGGAAACTCTTAATGTGAGAAAAAATTGTTTTTCTCTGACTATCTACCATGGCCCATAAATCTGTTTAAAAAAAATCACGCAATGCTTAAAATATTATTCTAGAAATTATTTATGGATTGGTATTTTTGGTTTCAGGCACAAACAAATATCTTAAGGCAAATTTTTGGTTTTCTAAAAAATATATAATAATACTGTCATCTTCCTTATGTGTTGGTATAACATACCTGAAACTTGCTGTTAGTGCACTGAAAGAACCTGTTGTCATGAATGCTGGCATTTTTGGTTCCTCATGTATTCTTTGCATACCATTGAGGATATTGTGTGAGCACTGTGATTTCTTGATGCTATTTGCTCTAGTGTTGTATGTTCCTTTTGAGTTTGGTTTAGTTCTAAATTGCTCTCTCAAATAATGCCTTTGTTGGTTCTGTAGTTACATCCCAGGGTTCTATAGTTGCAACTTGTCAATATTTTAAGTATCAAGTTTACCAGTGAAAAACTCTGC
>VZTN01027558.1:32467-138829 GCA_013400515.1 Erpornis zantholeuca | reverse complement strand
TTTTTTTTTTTTTTCTGCCAGACCCATAAATTCAATTTTGAAAAGTGAGAATTAAGTTATGTCCCTTCTTTTTCTGTGAGCGTGCTTAAATCTATCTCCAGTAAGAGATAAGCTGCTTGTGGCAGAAGGTTCATTTACTGTCATCAGAAAAGAAAAATCTACTTTTCTTAGATTATGCCTTCAGTGACCTCACTCACTGAAGGTGATGGAACGGTGCAGTGAGAACAAGGTTATGAGGAATGAAAGTAATAATATTTTGTTCTGTTCAGATATCTTACAAGGAGCAGATGCTGTGGAAAAGGTGGTGTCATTCTATTTTGGAGCTCTTCAGAACAGAACAATACTTTTGAGTATATAAAGAGTCACGTCTGCTGTCATTTTTACAGGGAGATCTTTATACACTTTCTAGCTATTCAGATGGTTTCTCCTTTTGCACTAAATTTTGGGTGTACCTAAATCGTTCCCTTCTTTCCTCTTTGCTTTTCACCCAGTTAATTGTGAACTACATTGGTGTTTCCGTCTATTTTCTGCAGCTCATAGGTTTTGCTTCCTTTGCTATTTCATTGTAGGTGAGACCCTCCAGCACTGAGGATGTTTGTTACCCTCTGTGAGAGTTCTTCAGTTTAAAATATCTGTCAAATATTACTATGCATAGAAGTGCTGGTTGGGCAACCAGAACTGTGTTAATACAGCCTGTTAAGAAGTGATTTAAATGTTTCCAGCTGTATTAATATGTTGATACAGGTAAATTGGATCAGAAAAATATTGGCAAATATAGTTTTGTATTACACAAACCTTTCTGCATTCTCTTCCTATTTCATCTGTGACTTTAGGGAGTGCTATTTGCTCTTGCCATTTTGAATGGATTCTTATATCTCTTTATAAAAAGCATAAGATGACTTTGTTGTAGAGAAAGCCCTATCCACACAAAGACCTTCACAGGTAGTGAAGTTTTAGAGAAAACAGCAATGAAATATTTTCTGATGAGAATTATAATTGCATTAATTAATTACTTAATTGTATTAATTTTAGAATACAAGTTGACATTGTGGGCCTTTTCATTGTCTCAAAATGTGTTTTCATTAATTAAGCAAGATAACATAAATCTCCAGTTTAATTAAAGGAAAACATTTGAGTCTGATACATGTAGATTGTATGAATTTGATATCTGCCATCTTCTTGTATTCCCTTGCTTGTATTTCAGGGAAATTCCAATGTTTTGGTCTAGTCCATGAAAAGGGTTTAGCAAAGAAAATCTGTGGAATTTGACTCTGAATTCAAGATAAAATCCCACACACAATTATATTCCTATATTGAGGGAGATTCTAGCCAATTTTTATTTTATTTGTTACAACTAAAGTATAGATTATTAAATCTCCTTATTTTAACTTATTAAAAAAAACCAAAAAACAAACCAAAAAACTCATTGTATGCCAGAAATAAACCTGGCACTGGAGAAGAAACTTTGAGGTGTGGTTCTCAAAGTCAAAATTTTGGGCCGTGATAAACCCCTTTTGTTACAAATCCATAATCAAACAGTCAGTTGAATTCTTGGGAGAAAGAGTCTTATGAGAAATGTAACAGCTGATGCTGCATTGTGTGTGACTAATACACAGGTCTGTTCCAATTGCATATTAAAGTGCAGGAACACACACTTCTGATTTCATCTGTTTCCAAGCACAAAATTACACACTGTTCCTCATTAATAATTTTCTTTTAAAAATAGTACAAGGATGAAGACAAAGCCTGGACTATCTCTAATAATGATATCCTGGAGCATTAAAGATTCTAAAAACTTCTGATCTTGATGTGAAAATAGTGAGCAAATGAAAGATATCTGTGTACCAAGAAGCCAGTGAAGCCTTCCTGAATACTCTCATGTACATTTTCTTTGTTTTGGTGGATTTGGGTCTATACCACTGTGGTTTAACTCTTGTCCAAAAGAATATATTAGTTTCTAATTACATTGATCTTCAAACCAATATAGTTCTCCAGGCTGTTTTTAGAGCTGATGGTTTAAGATACTAAAACAGATTATGAAACACAATAGTTTGTTACTGAAAATACCGAAGTCGTGCTCTTCACAGAGAGGGAAGACTACCTTGTGCCTATGAAACTTGACAGACTGAGACCTAATTTCTTTATCTTCCACAGATTTCCTGTGCAATTATAGGCAAGTCTTTTAGACTCATAAGAGGACTTGGGTCCTAGTATTTACTTTTTGTGCTGTTTATTTTCCTTCTCTCCTTTATTTTTTCTTTTTGAGTTGTAAATACCTAAATAGTCCCTTATATGGGCAGTAGAAGTGTTGGAAAGTATCCCTGTTCCAATCTTTTCAATGGCCTATTCAGTAGAAGACTTACTGTCAAAGCAAGAGATGCATGTTCACTTACTGGATAAGTGTTTCCTCCTTTGTATTAATAAATGAAATTGTGAGTAACTGAGAGTTGTGAATTCAAGTAAAAACCTGGGAATAATGAATGCAAGTATGTGCATAACTGAATTCAGAATTAACTCCTTTGCCAGGAAGCTTTGCATTTTCCTTGTTGCTTTCAGTTATTTAAATTTCCCAAATAAAACTTGTTCTGTGCAGCTTCTAGAGAAAAGAGGAAGAGGAATTGGTTTGAACAAAAATCTGTTCCATTGGGATGAAGTGCTCTCCTCAGGGTCCTTGGGAAAATGGCTTTGGAAAATCTACCTTTTGATAGAGCCAAAAAGGAACCATAGAGGTGTCATAAAAACAACGATAGTATTGGAAGCAAAGAGAATGACATTTTTGAAAAGTAATGCAAGAGGACTGAAGAGCAAGATACTGGGGCAACCTGTCAGAAGAATCATTCTCTTGCTGCCATTATGATTGTATGTACTAGACAGAGAGGTGAACGACTAAAACTGAGTCACCTGTGAGGAAGAAAAAAAGGTGCAAATCTCTCTGGCAGGGACATCATAGTTGATATTTCTAAATTTACACTTTCAGCTCTGAGTACTGCAGAGCTGTCAGGGCAGTTGGCTAGGCTGGAACTAGCAGGGCAGATCTTTGTAGGAGAAATATGTGTGGTTCTTTTACTTGGGAAACTGCTACTAAGAAAAATGCCTTCAAGAAAGAGGCATCCCTGCTACAAAGCCACCATGCTTGTCACCAGTTTTAAAGACTGCTCAAAACTCCAAGATTTCCTCTTCAGCTATTTTTTCAGTGCTTTGTTTTTTCCCTCTCTCTAGCAAGGTTGTTTACATTTCATTGCTGTGTCTGGCTTGTAGGCTATTTAGTCTCTATAAAGGACCTGTAGCAGAAAGAGGTCTAATAATGTGAGATGCTCAGTTCTTGTTAGTGCAGCTGCCAGTGGTGCTAAGGGAATTCTGCATGGGTGGCTGTAGGTGGGAATTGAAAAAAATAGGGAGGTGTTGAAGAAATCGAAGGTGTTGTGAATGTGAATGGAAAAATTGGATTGTTGAACATTTCTTGTCCTGCAGCAAAAACAATTATTGATGAAAGTTTTACTCTGCAAAAAATCTGTTTTCAGCTTTGTGTGCATGAGTGTTTCTATTTGGGGTGGAGATTTAAATGATGTAGAGAATGCAGTCTCTTTTAGAAAGTATCCACTGATGATAAAGGCACTAACCTGGAATTTGTTTCTATTTCCTGTAAGTTTGGCAGAACTGGCTGGAGCCAGCTAATAGCATCCTCTGCTATTCTCACAAGGAAGAGGGCTGATCTTTTGCACTGTGCTTTGGGTTCTTCCAACTCTGCCGAATAGATTATCTGTTGCTTTTTCAGGAAGAAGTTACAATAATTGTATTGATTGTCTTTCATTTGACTCTTGACTGAGAGGAATAAAAAGCTTCATGATTATTGATTTAGTTTGCACTCAAGTATGTTACTTTTGTTTTCACTTCCCATAGGACTTAATCCCAAGGCCATTTATGCAGTTGTGTAAGGCCTTAATGCAGTAGAGGTAATGCAGCCTGGCTGTGCAGAAGCCGGAATCAGCAGGCATCCTGTGTGTCTATCTCCTTGCTCAGACATTTATATCATCTCAAAATATACCTAAAACAGATTAAGAGAAGTTGAAACAATTTTTCTCTTATGCACACAAATGACTTCTCGGTAGATCTTTGTTGTATCTTCCCCTGTAAGTAATCAGTATCAGAGGGGCAGGAGCTCAGGGCTAAAGATTTTCCAGTGCCGAGCAAACCCTGGTCTTGTTGCTCCTAAAATGCTGTATCTGTCATAGTAGAAACAGTCAGTGCCTTGTGCTTTGGAACATGCACTAGCAGGACTTGAGCAATGTTATCACAGTCAGCACTCACATTTTAAATATTTTTTAAATATTATTTAAATATTTTTTAATATTTATTTAAATATTTAAATATTGTTTAAATATTATTTTCTTCTCCTTACACCCTATTCTGCATCCTCAAAGCAGAGCTTAGACAATACTGATCCAAATAATTCTGTAGGAAAGGCTGTTGAACTCAATGCAAGCAAGAGAGGTGATGCCCAGCTCCGATGCTGGAACTATGAATTCTTTTTTCAGTCTCTCAGTGCTTCAGTATTTGTATAAGATCGTCTAATGTAAATGTGTTGAATTTTAGGCTTAATACAGATTTCTCCAATTCTTTTATTTGGAAAAATAATTAAACAAACCTATAAATGTGAGCAAACAAACCTATAAATGTGAGCAAATTTTGGTAGGGCAGAAATATTTAGGTACAAAATGCAGTAAAGCAAACAAGTAGTCCAGAAATATGCCATTAAATACAAGTAAAACTTATCTCATGGATTAGGGTCTGTTGAACTTAAAGGCCTTGTGATTAAAAGACCTCAGATAGAATCAACACTACTTCTTTATCTGGCAGCTTATGCCCTATGCCTATATGTAGTGCCAGTNATGACTTCTCGGTAGATCTTTGTTGTATCTTCCCCTGTAAGTAATCAGTATCAGAGGGGCAGGAGCTCAGGGCTAAAGATTTTCCAGTGCCGAGCAAACCCTGGTCTTGTTGCTCCTAAAATGCTGTATCTGTCATAGTAGAAACAGTCAGTGCCTTGTGCTTTGGAACATGCACTAGCAGGACTTGAGCAATGTTATCACAGTCAGCACTCACATTTTAAATATTTTTTAAATATTATTTAAATATTTTTTAATATTTATTTAAATATTTAAATATTGTTTAAATATTATTTTCTTCTCCTTACACCCTATTCTGCATCCTCAAAGCAGAGCTTAGACAATACTGATCCAAATAATTCTGTAGGAAAGGCTGTTGAACTCAATGCAAGCAAGAGAGGTGATGCCCAGCTCCGATGCTGGAACTATGAATTCTTTTTTCAGTCTCTCAGTGCTTCAGTATTTGTATAAGATCGTCTAATGTAAATGTGTTGAATTTTAGGCTTAATACAGATTTCTCCAATTCTTTTATTTGGAAAAATAATTAAACAAACCTATAAATGTGAGCAAACAAACCTATAAATGTGAGCAAATTTTGGTAGGGCAGAAATATTTAGGTACAAAATGCAGTAAAGCAAACAAGTAGTCCAGAAATATGCCATTAAATACAAGTAAAACTTATCTCATGGATTAGGGTCTGTTGAACTTAAAGGCCTTGTGATTAAAAGACCTCAGATAGAATCAACACTACTTCTTTATCTGGCAGCTTATGCCCTATGCCTATATGTAGTGCCAGTATGTGCATTACTAAAATCACAGAATCCTGCAATGACCCAAGTTTGTCTTAGACTTCTTGGACACCTTTTTTCCATCACTTTCAAACATTTTCACAGGAGTTACACTGGTGCCATATCCCTCTGCCACCTCATTTTCTTGATGCAAGTTGCAAGTAAGGTATCTTAAACACCAGGAAATCCTTTGGGGCAAGACGGTGTGTATGTTTAAAATTGCTTTATTATATTAATTCAGCTTCCACTCCAATCGGAAATAATGTCTTATGCACATCAGAATTTTAGGAAGGCAATTAAATATATTTAAGTCCAAGTCAGGTATGGTCACATGAATGAAGCTTTCTGCTAGGATGGTTGGTACCTAATAACAGAATCAGGTTCTTTAGTCTTAGTTTTCGCTTAGTGGATGGCCTTGGTAAATTTCTTCTGTCTTGTCCTCATTTAAAGATAAGAAGGCAGAGGTCTATTGCACAATGCTTTGTCACCTCTTGATGAAAAATGCCATTTCATTTCCAGGTTTTTGTTGTTTTTGTTACCATGCAAGTGTAGTTGTTAGTACTGTGTTTCCTTGAGAACATTAAGCCCTCTCCAACCTGCACCTTTTTTCTTCAAAAACAACTGTGCATATCTACCTTTTGTCCAGGAACCTCCTGGTATTTCAGAAAGATTGGGGGATAGCATTTTCTCTGTTTACAGGTATAATGATGAGGAAGCTGTAGAGAACAAAATTCTTATTAGATAATACACATCTTGCTCGATGGTCCCTGTTGCTGTCTCCCAGCAGCTTTAATCGCTGGACAACTTTGCTACCGTTTGCAAGAGAGGGAGAGGGGAAAAAGCCCATCTGCTTCTTGTGGTTGCTAGGGAGTCACAGGCTGCCCTCAGGTTAGACTGAGCTGCTTTCTCACATTTGTATTGGTTTGGGCCACTGCTCTCTACCGAGCTGAAGTTAATTTAGCTCTCAGCTGTTAACTCCCCTGCCCAGTAGTACGGCAGCTGGACAATTCAAGGTGGGCTGCATGAATTTAAATGTATAAGATCTTAATACACACATGCAGAAAGGGAGAACAAATGTAGATTTTGTAAAGTGTTGCTCTTCTTCTTGATTGTTTTCTGAGGTATGCAACAAGGATGAGGAAGAAAACTGCTTTTACTGAAGAATACTCTCACCCGAGACACTGGCAGAATACTGAGGTTTATAGAAATCTTTTCATTATGGCTCTGTGGGGAATTTCCAAATGTATTAGCATTTTTAGGTCCTCTTATCAGCACTTCAAAGATAAAGTGGCGTGAGAGGAACGCTTCTCCTTTTGCGTGCCAGGTTTTACATACACTGTGCACCCAAAATAGGTAGGAAAATCTAAAAGGGATTTATAAGCAGATGTTAAAAAATGTGGTGAATGATTTTTTGTATGGTTTTTAATTATGGTTTGTCAGATGGCTTCTCGTAGGAGCATAATCACAAGACACATATTCACTGATGATTTATTTAAAAAAAAAGAAGAGAGGGAAAAGCAGGCTGGTTAGTGTTTTCATGAGGTACTGCTGTTGGGGGCTCTGTGTGTCTCCGTAATGTTTATCTCCCTGCTCACTGTCGTCATGGAAGCTCGGAGCCAACTGGAAGATCCTGCTCTGCACAGGACTGGATTACTGACCCTAACACATGGAAAATTGAATGTATTAAGAAGCAGCCGCATTTTCAACCCTAAAGGACTTCACAAGGAATTTGAAACAAAAGGTCAGAGACCTCCGAGGAGATTTTCATCCCGGGGGGAGTCTCATTTTTAAAAAACAAATTAGCATCACCATAGAGAAGCAACTTCCATGACCAAAAATTAGAATACAAAATGAAAGATTTTTTCATTCTCCTGGGTTCTTCTTTCTATCTTTTTTTGCCAGGCAAAGGAGCTCTCTTGTCTTAAATGTAGCTGAGGTGAGCTAAGCTCTGACCTCAATGCAGTCAGTTGCACTCACATTGGAAGTGGGAAAACTAGTGACATCAGAATGTCTTGCCAATCCATGGGTGAAAGATAAAAGAGACTCATTCTTTTTTAGAGAGTTAACAACGGCACTCTCTTTATTTATATGTATATAAACGCACGAAGGTCCATGAAAGAAGAAATCTACAGGAATCAATCTAGCCGGGACAGATAGGTGGGTATTTTCCCTCCTTTTCCTCCTGTTGGCAAATATTACAGATGTCTAATAAAAGACAGAGTTCTGAAAAGATCTGTGAAAGAGAGCTCAAGAGCTGTAAAAGCTTGGCTTGCATGTACTAACAAGTGGAAAATGTGGATATCCTTCAGGGTAGGGATAGCCAGGAGCTTTGGGAAAAGGGCTGAAAGGTTTGCCTTTAACTGGCAAAGTGCAAAGGAAGTGTGAAGGAAGGAATTGCCAGATGTAAGGCATAGGCAATGTTCACGTGTCTCCTTAACTCCAGTTTGCTGCCCTGTTGCACAGATTTGTGTTGAAACAACTGGCTGCTGAGGTGCATGGAGAGGTTAATGGCAGATCTGTGTCTGTGCGTGTGAAATGGAGGGCACAGGACAAGCCTGCGGGGCTCGTTTTGCCATTTTGCCCCCTGGGGCGGTGGCAGGATAGCTTCTGCCACGGAATTCTGTGGGGACTGTGTGCTGAATTAATGCAAAATGTGTTTCACCTACCTTGTGACAGATGCTGTCCCCTGAGTTGATGGTATTTGTTTTGAACTCCTCTAAGGAGCTGTTTTAGCCTTGTCGTAAATGGTAGGAGATTTATAAGCTAACAAGCTTATACTGATGAGTATTTTCACCTTAGGCCGGGCTATCCAAATGTAATAATACTCTGCAGATTTCCCCTGAAGGGTGCCTGTGTAGCCTGTCACTTTAGAGGATGTGCATTAGCCTGAAACAACACAAAGAATAAGCAGATTTTAATGATAGCTGTTGTCATATGAAATTTTGCAAGTGAAGCATGAATTTTTGGTGCAACCAAACCGAGACCAGACCCAGCAGTAGTCACTGTTCTTTTGATTCTTTGCTGTAGAAAAATACACAAAATATCTACAGCTGTTGTTTTTTATATGCAAAACACTTTATAATTATTAAACAACTAGTCCTCAAAGCCAAATTTGTCAGAAGGCCTCTCCTCAACTCTCAGATTGTTTCTTAGTTTCTGTCATCCCAGAATTATTCATCAGTGCTCTGCATTGATTTGATTTTGATGGGCTAGTACTGTGGTGTAGTAATGAAATAGGTAACTACATAATTCACTTTAAAATATTATATGCTACAACATTCTTCAGTGTATTTGTGTATAAGTATATATGTGGGCATGTGTCCGTACAGTTAGCAAGACTGACACAGCAGTTTCACCACCAAAAGCTCTGGGTTTGGACACTCTGTAGGGCATAATAGAAATCTTTCATTGTGAAGGTGGCAGCAAAATATCCTCTTTTGGCTCTGTACACTGAACACTTAAAGGTCGCACTTATCAGGAACAGCAACTTTTATTTTTGCAACACAAGTGAAGTGTTTTGTCCTGGTTTATGCATTTTACTCTGAGGAGTGAGTTGTGGTGTTTGTAATGTGACTTTGCACTGTTCAAATTCAGTAAGTGTTGGGTGACACACGCTGTACCCCTTGGGGGCTCAGACAGAGAAACACCAAACACTCTGGTGTGATTTTGATAAAGAAAGATGCTGAATCATTGTTTACACTGAAGAAATGTCCTTCAGCAACACAGTTAAGATAAAAGGACAGTAACTTCTCAACTGGGACATTTTATTTAGTGTTTATTAGTGTAAGCATGTACCAATGGCGGGAAGTGGCATAACCAAAGCATTGCACAGGGTAAGAGAGTAAAGGTAAATCATGATAGGAGAGAAAACTGAACAGAGATCTTTTCTCCAGTGCCAAAGCTATATGGGAACAAGGCAAGGGGAGGGGGTGAGGAGGGACATCCCCCATCCGAAAAACCCCCCAACCCCACACTATTGCCATTAACATGGCAAAAAAGCAGAGATGCTGCCATGCCTGTGTGTGTGAGTGAGGAGAGGACAGTGGTGACAAATGGACACATGACAGCCCCCCCGACATTTGCAGCTGATTAGAAGCACAACAGACGAGCAGCTGTCATGCCAATGAAATATTACAGAATGGAAATGAACTTACAGCTGGTTGGGGTGACACCCCTGGTACTTCACTTTTATCACTACAGCTCCAGGCTCCTACCCTTTACCCAGTCAATGAGTCTCTCTATCCCCCTGCATGCATCCCATTTAATTAGGTTCACTTTAAATCAAAATGGGGCTCAATTCCTGCAAATCTGTATTTTGTAAGGTGGTGAGGTGTGGAGTAGACTCGAACTGTTCTCCTCAAGCACAGCTGAGATTGGGTGGGTTATCACTGGTACAGGAGTGATGCTAATCAGCTGATAGCTGTGAAAGTTTGGAGACCACTAGCTTTTTTTTTCAAAAAATTCTGGTATCACTCTGCTTTCTGGTCTTCATTTATTTCCCCCTTCTTTTCCATGCTCATTTTCCTCTAGCACTGTACAGAAAGCTTGTTAATATTTTGTTCAGGTAACAAAATGAGTTTGCAGGTAAGGGGAATACTTCTGAAGTAGCCGTATGCTTAAAAATATATGCCTATATATTTGAAATGCTGAGCTTTGGTATAACATGTGTAAAATATATTTGCAGATCATTTAGTTCAAGCCATGGTGTGAAAGGTAATTCTAGTGGGCTGCTGGGAAATAGGAAGTGTAGCCTCTCATTTTCTGCTTTCAGTGCTGAGCTGTTCATGGAATCGGCAACTTTTTTTTTATCTTTGCAGTCTCTATTATTTTCCATTATTCTCTAGATTTAGCATCTTCTAAATCCAAAGGAATACTCTGGATTTAAAATATTGCCTCCAGGAACAGAAAGTCTGTTTTCCTGTAGGATGGATGTTTTGCTCTTGAGTCTATTAATTATGGCCTTTCCTTTCAACAGGAATAATTGTGTTATTAATAGTCTTTTCATGAACAGAAGAAAGGCCTCTTTGGAAGGAGAATGCTTTTGCTTCACAAAAGGTTTCTGATAGCCTTAAGGTGGATTTATCTGGTGAAGCCTTGGCTAACCTTCATATTAAACAGACAGAAACAGTTTAGGGAATTTGGGGATGTGAAGCAAATTAGAAAATAAATTAAAAGCATTATAGCTCAATAGTATAAATTAATGCAGCTGCTGTAAGCTTCATCCTGAGAGAGTTGTCAATATCTGCAAAGCTCCTGCTATGGGGAAGAAAATTAATGTGTGTTTTAACATTTGTGTTTTGCCCCACAAGAAGCAATTTGAAATAGTCCCCTGTAGCTTTGATGGCTTTCCTTATCTTAACTCCTTCCACACCAATGCTCTGGATATCTCAGGGGACTGCAGAGGGAAGCGACTAGTGGCCCATCCTAGGCAAAGCATGTTTCGAGTCAAAGATGTGCAAAACAACTGCTGATGGCAACACTGATGCCCAGGCTTCCCTCTGCAGATGCATCTCTGGGCTCCTGGCTGCGCAGGTTGTGGCAGGCTTGGTCCAGCAATTTCAATGTCTTACAAATGAATATTTATTGAGTCTGATGATTCTGCAGAGTAAAAATCTCTTCTGTTCTGCTAAGGTTTTAATAATGTTGGTGAGAGAAAAGCATTAACCTCCCTCCCCCTCCTGTAGCCCAGCCCTCTGTGGTGCTATTCCCTCTGCAGCAGCTCTTTGTGTCTGCTCTTCCCAGTGGAGATTTTACTGTTGTCTCTTTCCCCCCTGACTCCTGGGGACACCTGGGTGGACGCTCTAGCAAGAGATCAGAGAGGGCAGTGCTGTGTCTTTTTTTACTTATGGAACAAAATGAGGAGTGCTGGTCATCCTAAGCCTACGTGATACAAACCTTCCAAAGCAGAAAAGAGTAAGATAGAAGGAATTCTGTCTTCAGCATGAACGGAGCCATTCAGAGTGGTTACATGAGAGCTGAGGAGAAGAGAAAAAACATGCTCAATTGCTGATTATAAAGAAGACTTGTATGGTGTTTATTTTCTCTGGTACTCTTAAAATGAACAGGAACTGAAAACTGTTCCTCTGATTGTATCTATATTCTAGTTGTGCTGGACACACTTAGTCAGATCTGGTCCATGGTGCTCCAAGAACTATGCAAACACATAGTAGTAAATGAGAAATTACATTTCAGGGAGCTTGTGATCTTGATCAAAATAAGATATTTCAAAACTCATGAAGGGATGAAAAGTTGTGATGACAACCATGATATGGCTCATTGTTGGCTAGGTAAACAATGGTTCCTAAGGGCAAGCAGAAGGAGATATTGTCTGGCCACAGACACTGCTAACCTCTAAGAGAAATAGATTTGACAGAGGAACCTCTTCAGCTGGTCCTGAGACAGCATTTCTAGGGCTAGATGTGTCAGAGTTGTAGGTGACAGGAAAAAAGACTATTTGAGGTTGCTGTTACTGGTGTGTTCGAGCATACTGGGGTGAGACATGCAGTGGAAACGTAGGCTGTGCAAAGGCTTACTGCAGAGACCAAGGGAGGTGTCCTTGAATGAAAGCCAGTGGAGGGAGTTCAGTGATAAGAGTGATGTCAGAGCTTTATGATGATCCCTGTGGAGATGAGCTCTGTGCTATGAAAATGGTGAGTGTGCATGCTGGGTGCATACTCCTCCTCTGTGATGAGGAGGAGGAGGAGGACTTGATCTGTGGCAGAATATGTCAGCAGCAGATCTGGAGAAAATTTCATAGATTTATCTCATTTGCTGATATCTATAAGATATCCTAGAAAGACTACATTCCATGGTTGTAGATAACACAGATGCTTTGCTTGCTAGCTCTTTTTAGGGGTTTTTTCGTCCCATAATTTTTAATAAAAAGAATGCCTTGCTGTCTTTAATACATGCTACTACTCTTTAAATTCTAATCTTAGCACTGTGAAATAGATGATAGCATGCTTCTGGCAGAACATGACTTGCTTCCAAAGCAAACAAGGAAACTCATAATCTTGAAAATCCAACCTTTGCTTAATGTTTTCTTACTTGTTCTCAGTATGTCTTTCTCATGTAATTTTCTCTTTATTTCAATAATAAGAAAGTAAGAATATTGGCTTCATCTTTCTGCCTTCTTTAAGGCACTCAGGGAACTTTAGATGCCTTGTAACTCTGTGTAAGGAGAAGAATATGTGCAAGGAAGACAAGGGATTGCACATATGCAGATTAAGATGGAACAGAGTATTTGGAACAATGCTGGACTGAAAAATTTATATTAAATGAAAGTTCACCTAGGCATAACTCTGCATCTGGTATGTAGCCAAAGTTTCTTGCAGCCTGTGCTACAAAACTAGACAAATGTTGTCTGGGCAATTTGTGTGAGTTCGAAATAGTATGAATGGAGGAAGGAAGCCTCACACATGACAGCAGGTGCTAATATCTTTATTCTGCTGCACCTGAGACCCTGACATCTGCCCTTAATGCTTCTGAAAATGCAGGTCAATTAAGAGGAGTACAGTTCTCATTTTTGATCCTGTATTTAATTCCCTGAAGCTAATACTGCCTTGAGGGAGTGGGGGAAAAATGGAGAAGATAATTATACTTGACCTTGTGCTATGGACTTGTGCAAACTCTTGGATTAGCAATGAACACTGTCAAAGCTTGGTTAGGAAGCAGTGGGGGACACGACACTTTGTAAAGCATTCTGAATATGCAAGTGACCAAAATTGAGATGGAAAGGACAAGAGGGAAGCAGAAAACAAATATTGAGGCCAGCTCTTTAATATTAGGCAGTGCTATCAGGAGTTAATGCCTTTTTCTTTCTTGTTGTCAGAACATCAGAGATAATCAGACAAAATGGTACTTACTGTAGAGAAACAATTAAGTTGGGCCTTCACAGCCCAAATGATTAAAAAAAAATAGGAATTACACTACAGGAATGTGTTAGAACAGAATTTGTGATGGCTAAGCAGCAGCTGTACATCAAATAGACAGAGCAGAGAACTGATTCTGATCAGCTTTTCTTTACCATTTCCCACTGCACTTTCTCTCACATTATCCTACTGTTAGCATTACCAGCTTCCATTTTGGTAAGGATTGCAATGTCTTGAATAAGCCTTTTTTGGTAACCATCTGGCCTCAGATGTCAAAGAACAGCTGTAGATAGAGCTGGCTTCTAATGCAGCTAAAGTTCACATCTCTCTGTAAAATAAAACAGAGCCATGTCCACATTGATGCTGACATAGCAAAGCTGAGCCTTTGGGGAGTTCAGTTTCTCCTTTTGGTTTTCTTTGCCTTCAGCCTCTTCTCCCACTAGGGATTCTGAGCCAAATCCTGTTCACCTTGCTTGTATGAAAATAGTTTTTGTTATCAGTACAATTATTCACTTGCATTTTTAGACCATACAGTCTGTGTCCTAAATTTAGACATTGTTTATCAAATAAGGATGAAAGGAAAAGGTGATATGAAATCCCACATAGATTTAGAAATTTTGCTATGATTTAAATTTTGCTAAATACTTTCTTTGGTTTGTCTGTGTCTTTGTGGTACTGGAAATCCAAAATGAAAAGCACTTCAGCAAAATGAAACACACCAGAAAACACTTTGAAGGGTGAAACTATAGGGCTGGATTCTGCTCTCATTTCTAGTGGTGTAAATCTGGTGCAATGTGGCTATCTTACAGATTTATGTAGTTGTCACCAAACGTACCCAACCTAGGAAATGAAAGTTTGTTGTTTTCAAGACTGGCCTGTGTGCAGGAGGGAGAATTTGAGAACTTGACATGATTTATGAAAACATAGTGATTTTCTGAATTCCTGGGACTTAGCAGTAGCATTACAGCTCAGCTGGAGCTTAATGTGAAGTTAGAAAATTCCAGAGGCAGCATTAAGAGCCAGACTGCTTCCAAGAATGGGCACATGGTTGTTGCATTCCCTGTGTGTGGATCCACAGAAAGGAGAGCAGCGTCACGACCCTTTCCTTTCTTTCCTGCCCCTTGGGCTTGGCACAGTGAGCGATGCCGATCTGACCCAACCCACTGTACAGAGGAGCAGAGCAGTTCATAAAAAGATATGTGGTCTACATACCCTGTTCTGGCTTTTGAGAATCCAAATAGAACCTGGGAATGACCTGGCTTGCTGCTCATCCCTTTCTACTTCCATTTCTGTAAGTAAAAGTAGCTGTGACTCCTGTGTACTGTGGAACAAGCAGAATTGTATTTGCGTTATTGCTTTAATAATGGGCTGGGCTGTCAGAGAAAATGGAGAATGAGCAGTGAGAGAGGAAATTTTATACCTGTTTATACCAAATAATTTTCCATAGCCCGCTCTGAAAAGAGCAAAGAAAAAGTAAAGTCAGAGGAAGAAGATGCTGCAAAAACATGTTTTGATTGCTTTATGAAGAAGTGTCTGTTAACATTTGTCTTTAAAATTGGCTAAGCTTCATTGATTAACACTGCACTTAACATGGGCATTTTCCTCCAGTGCAGCTAGGTTACCCTACACCTGACCTCTTTCCTTTGTTCTTTTATTTTTGGAGTGAGTTTTTAATAATGAATTGCAAAACAAAATGCAATTCACTGTTGTAAGTACTCTCTTTACTTTTCTGTGTTCTTTGGCCATTGAAGTAATGGCTTATAGGAAACAAACATGTTCATGTTATGAAAACCACTCCCTGTAAGTATAGTGCATATCCAAAGTGGTGTCCTTATCCTGATCAGATTTATTTTTAAAATAAAGTGCCTTTGCATATAGTCTCACATTTAGCAAAGTGCCTTGACCTGTAAATATTCCAGTGAACATTAAATGAAATAGGTATTGGGCTGGATGAGTTTCAATATTTTGTACTTCCTCCATGGAGTCCCTGAAAGTTAATCCAAACCCTGCTTCCCTTGGGCTGCCAAGTAATGAGCAGAAAAAAAATGGGGGAAAAAAAGAAGAAAAAAAATCTCCAGCAAACTGCAGGGTAAAAGGCTATTACAGGATGAATAGGATACTAAAAGGAGAGGTTAAAAATACTGTCCAGCCACACTGTAAGTTTATACCAGTATTACCTAATGAAAGCACAATAAGAAGAGTATATATGATGTATGTAAGTGTGATGTAAATGCAAATTATATGATCATCCTACATCTAAGAATGTAACAGTGCTTTAGATTAAAGTTTATATACAAGATATATTTTGATTAAGTACTGCATAGATGAATTATCTGAATTGCAGGGGGCTTGGGTGATGTGCTGTAGCTACTGGGCCATTTGCAGAGCTGAGATTAACTTTGGGTAACCTCAGAGTGAGGGACTGTGGTGTCTGGTGGATCCAAGAGCAGAGCTGGGAGTGGAGCCTCCCTACATGAAATGTCCATCAGGATAAAATTGCAGATCACACACAATGTTCTGGTCAATTAAGGTTCAAAATAATCTTCAACTGTTGAGGATTTTTTCACTCTTCTCTGTTTCAGTTGTTCTGGCATCTATCTGAGGACTTTCCCTTGCTGTGAGATCTCTCTGCATGTCTGTGGCCCTGTGGTTAGACAGCAGTCAGTATTCAAGACAGCAGCCAGTACTCAAGGTGTATTCGTGAGCTAACTTGACTCTGAGAAGCCAGGTTTCACACTTGTTCACCTCTTTCAAAAAGAAACAGGTTGTGATTTTGAATTACTTTCTGTAGGCTTTTCTCTTCTGGAGGCTTTGTCGTCCATGGATGCATTTAAAATTGAGTTGTTTCCCCAGGCCATAATTTGCTTTGTGAATGTCTCTCCAGGAGCCTTGCATCAAGACCAGGGTAGGATAAGTACTGCCTTAGCTATTTTGTGTTTTGCACGTATCTAACCAATGACTTTCTGGATTTGGGGTTTCTGGGAATTGAGTCTCATTTTTCTTTGCACCCTCATTCTTCAGAGGACTCAAACTCACCACAGGTATTGCTGTTTACCCAGTTACTTTAAATCAGCTCAGCCAGAGTGACTATCTGTGAGTGCTTGTTTATGAGGCTCATCCTTTAAGTGTGTCCTGATTGCTCACAGAGATCTCCAGTGAGATGTCAGTGTTTTGACTGGCTGCACTAGTGTGCTATCTGCTCTCCTTGTTTTTCAGTGGTGCTTTAGTAATCCTAAATCAGAAAAGTGATTGAAATTTTAGTTCAGTTGCTAGTCCTCAAGAAAGCTTATTTTTAATTAATCTTAAAATTCAGTTTACTATCTTTTTTTTTTCTCTCCCTTCTTTTAAATCAGGATGTGTATTTGATAATTTGATCAACTCTGCAGCAACAAAGGCCCGCCAGTGCCTCATTGCCTGTTGTGCCCTCTGGTTTGAATAGTAACAGCACATTTTCATGCTGAGTTTAGATGAATTGGCTCCTGCCTCTGTGTGCTGGGTAATGTCCTTTCATATTCTTGGCATTGGTAATGAATAGGATTTTGAACAGCACTTGTGGATGTTAAGGCTTATTGTAGGAAAAATGCTCACAAAAACTCTAAGCTTCTAATAAGTGCCTAAAAGCCAAAGAGGGTATCAGAATTGTGGTACTAATTCAGTTGCTATTGGTTGCTTACTTTATCTCTAATTGCCTGTACAAGCACTTAAACTCATTTGCTCATAGGTGACTTCACTTTACAGTTCTCAGAGTTTTTCCTGTCCTTTTGCCCATACATGAGAGAACTTTGTTGAACTATTTGCTTTTAGGTCTGAATTAATCTTTTAAATCCCAGACATCTTCTTGAAGATTAGTAGTATTCTGGCATCTTACTTAAGATAAAAGTTTGACCTGTTTTTTTTTGCCTGAAAGAAAAAAAAAAATGCTCTGTTGCAGATACCGTAGTTTGCAATAGTGTAAAAAACCCCATCAACCTGAAAAACCTGAAAAAAATCCCAAGACCCTACTAAAATGTCTTTTGCCTAGAGATCATCAGAATATTTGCCACCTTGTGATTCATTGTTTGCAAAACCAGAAACTGTCAAAACTGTCCACGTTTTATTTTAGCAGAGTGTATTTCTGAATAGTTACACAAATTATAAACAACTAATAAGAAACAAATCTTCTTTTTTGAGGAATTACTCTTATTTGCAGATCCTATTTGATTTTGCAGCAGAGCAGAGCTATTGAAAAGCTGGATTTAACACAGACAGGAAAGAGGGATTCTGTATGTTGTTGGGTTTTTTTGATTGTGGGCTTGGGGTTTTTTTCTGAGAGAGATGTTTATTTCAGCTGTGGATTTAATCCTTCTTTCAAAGAGAACTGGAGGATAAAGTGAGAGCAGCACCGTGGGTTCCTACTGTACTTTTGTTCTTTGCTACTGCAGTGCTAAACAAGTTTCTGTTAATGTGGTGGTGCAGGTGAAAATGCTGGAACTTCATTAACAGTTTGGCTGACGAAGTGTGAACCAGAATAAAATCTAGTTCCTTCTCTGTTCACTGGCTTAGATTTGCAGGACGAGCAGAAGCAGAAAGCAGCAGGCTCTGCTTGTGTTATTCCACTGAACAGATTTCACTGAGACTCTACAGGGGCAGTAAAGTAAAAGAAAAATAGCAATAAAAATGAGAAATCTTTGTGCAGTCACATTTCTGAGTATAACCAAACATCTGAGACCTTACAAGTGAGACTTTGCAGGCAAATTACAATGGGTCATCTGTGCCGTAGCCAAAATATACTGAGAAAAATAACTGGAGAATGACACATTAACAAGGAAAAGGTAAGGAAATGAACACATCGTTTTACCTTGCAGTCTGTGTAATTCAGCACAATGTCAGAGAAGGGGCTAAGGCTCTGACACAGGCGTCTGTGGTTCTACTGGTGCCTGATTTGCTACCTCCTTAACTCCAGCATGCATGAAATGGATGGTCTTGTGGCCAAAAACCTCTCTAGGTCTTAGGAATAAATGTGAATGAATAATGATGATTTTTCCAATTTCATAGTTTGAATTAATTTTAAAAAATGGAAACCAAATAAATGTTTTAAACCAGTTTAGAGCCATTGATTTTTTTTCCCTGCCAAAGTCTCATGTGAGAGTGAATTCAGTGTTATGTAGATACTGTTGCAATGGATGGTTTTAACAGACAGGCAGTGACAAGATAGTGCTGTCCAATTAAAAAGGTAGCTAGCTCACTGATGAAGTACAGTAGATGCTAAAGGTTTTGTTCTGCCTTTCCTAATCTCTCTGGTAGAGCCTTTTCTAAACAATGTTTTATGTAAAACAATTTAAATCATGTTAAAGAGTGCCTCAATGTGTTTTTAAGAGACATGAACAAATAAAACCTTTTTCAGCAATGGGAGTGCATCTAACAACTCACTGTTGTTAAGTATCACAATACAGAGGAAAATGAAAAATAGAAAATCACAGTCAGGTGAAGATGGTAACAACAGAATTTCTTTAAAAACCAGTGCTTCTGGTCTCTTGGTAATGCAATCAATATATTCTCTAAAAGATTTAAAGCTGTAAGAGTTTCTTTAAATAGTAGAATAGCTTTGAAATTCCTTTTTATACCTGGGCAGAACAACATTAAATCAAGAGAGGCAGCATTATCAAACTTGCTTTGACTGATGAAAGAAAAGGGGTGGTTTTTTTTTTTTTTTCCTCCAAGTGATCTTGTTAGCTGCAAGTCATTTGTGACAAAAGTCAGATTTTGCATCCCTATTAACTTCCTAGGGAGGTCTTTGCCGTTGTAACCAGTGCTTTGCCTTTTTCCCTACAAATCACCAAAATATCTACTGTTTATCACTCAGTCATGTATACTGGAGACTTTGCTTATTTCCCAGGGCACACTGCAGATGATGCATAAAACTTAGGTCATGAACATTGGTGGTAATTAAAGATCCATGGTATGTATGTTCTAGGTTGTTAACTCGGGTATCTGAGCAAAATTCCAGCTCGGGTAATTGCGTGCTGTCTCACTGACTTCTGTCATCAGCTGCCACTGGGTAAGGCATTGCCTTCAAGTCCTGTCCTACATGAGTGTGTAATATAATTGTGTGTTGCTTGATGAGAACCACAGCATAGCCAGCCATGTGCACTCACAGCCTGGAAAGCCAAAGCTGTCCGTGTTGTTCAGAGACAGCCCTGCTTCTCAGGGCCGCTCCAAGAACAAACAAAGTCCATCGATTGAGTGATTAGAAATCAGAAGGTTTTTAATAAGAATAGATATTTAGATTAGATATTTATAATGAAACAAGGAGAGAGAAAAGGAGAAGGATCCCTTCAGCCTGCTCGGCTTCTGGGATCCTCTCTGTCTGTCTGTCTGTCTCTGTCTGTGGGAACAGAGCAGAAAACAGTGTCAGTGTACAATTACAAAGTATGAAAACAAATCCCAAAATAGAAGTGATTTCTTTGGCCAAAGAAAAAACAATCTGAGATACATGAAGAAAACAGTGCAACATGTAGAAGAGAGAGCTGTGATGTTTGCATATTATCAAACTGAAAACAATCCAACAGCTTCAAGGTTGCAAGAACCAGTGAGGCTCAAAAGTGCCTAAAGAAATCTTCTCAGGGTTAGCAACAGTCCTGGGCTGCATCCAAAGCAGTCCTGGGCTGCATCCTGGCCAGCAGGGCGAGGGAGGGGATTCTGCCTCTCTGCTCTTCTCTCCTGAGACCCCACCTGCAGTGCTGCATCCAGCTCTGGGGCCCCATCATGGACCTGCTGGAGCAAGTCCAGAGGAGGCTACAAGGAGGCTGCTGTGAAGCTGGGCTGAGAGTTGGGGTTGTTCAGCCTGGAGAAGAGAAGGCTCTAGGAAGACCTTCCAGCACCTTCCAGTACCTAAAGGGGGCTACAAGAAAGGTGTAGAAGGACTTTTGCATGTAGTGACAGGACAAGGGGAAATGGCTTTTAACTGAAAGAGGGCAGGTTTAGGTTACATATTAGGAAGAAATTCTTCACAGTGAGGGTGATGAGACACTGGAACAGGTTGCTCAGAGAAATTGTTGATGTCCCATCCCTGACAGTATTCAGGACCAGGCTGGATGGGGCTTTGAGCAACCTGCTTTACTGGAAGGTGCCCTGCCTATGACAGGGGATTCGAACTAGATGATCTTGAAGGTCACTTCCAGCCCAAACTATTCTATGATTTTGTGATTTTATTGGTTGCTCAGTCTCCTGGGCATGTGTTGTAGGAACAATTTTACCCTTTGCAAAATCACTAATGACTTTATATGTCTATCTTGTTACCTCATAAAAACATCGAGTTCTGAGAGACCACATCCTCAACACTTACTGACAGTCAAGTCCTTTCAGTATTCCTTGTGAAATTAAGCATGTGAAATCACCAGTTATTTTAGGAAAAATAAGCTTTCATCAGAAATTCAACTATTTCTGAGCAGGTTTTGTTCACTTCTTTTTTTCCCAAAATATCCCATCCTCTCCCCCCAGTTACATTGAATTTGCCTCACAATACATGTATCTCAGTGTCAGAGAAGAGTCAAGGAGAGCTGCAGTTCATGCTGTCTTTATCGAAAAGAAGTCAATTAGTAGAAGAGAATTCTTGTTGCTATTATCTTAATGTATTTGTATATTTATAAATATTGACGTTATGTTCCACTGTGTTGTTTGAATGTTAGTTGAAAGCTGTTGAATGTCTAAATCATTAATACTGTAATAGATTCTAGTTTGAGGGAAATAATGCCACTTTTTATTCCATCAAATGCATTGTGAGAACCGTATTTTGTCTTGTTCATGCTCTGCTGGCTAAGTAGCAAATTCTTGATGATATTGGAGGAGTAGTTCTAACAGCATCTTATGCTGCTTAGAACAGAGGGCTAAATATAGCTCCAGTCATTTTTATTTTTAAAGTTGAGTTTTATCATAAGAATGCACTTCAGTAAGGTTTCCCAAGGGACTACTGTGATGAAGTTAATATAGCAGAGATTTAATGTTTGATAACATCACCTGCAACAAACTGTGCTGTCACCAAAAACATTCTGTCATTATGGAAATAACCTCCTCAGGCATAATTTCTGTGGTTTTTTGAATAACAGGAATGGAACTCCAGAATGAAAATTTCCAAAAAAACCAGAGACTAGATATCAGTGGGATTTTATATACATATATATATATATATAAAATACCTGAGAGAATATGATACCCACAGACAGCCTCACCATCTGTAAGTCTGATGCTGGGAATGTTGACTGCTTACACAGGCTTTCCTTTCTGGTGTTGGAGAGAATCATTGCACTTAGTGTCATGGATTCTGTCAAAAAACCCAGATTTTTTCCTTTGTTCTGCTGCATTTTTTCCTGTTAAAGAGGAGATTGAAAAATGGAGAGGATACAATATGTCATCAGATGTGATCAGAAAGTCTCTTTCCTATTGAGGTGGGACTAGCAGTAGTTCAGAAAAGTTCTTGATCCTCTGCAGCTATAAAGAACGCAAAAACCCTAGTAAAAACTTTTTCACCATGAAAGCTATTGGTGATTAAGCATTTCAACAGGTGACCAGACAAGTTGTGGTATCCTCTCTGTTTGGCTTGGTACAACCCTCAACAGCCTGCTATGACTTAGAAGTTGACCCTGCTTTTATCAGGGTATTGGATCTTATGACCTCCAGAAAAATCCTTTCCCTTATATTTTATTATTCTAAATATGCATCTGGATATTTGGAAGTGAATTTATCACTTGTTTTTCCACTAGCTTCACTAAACTCTATCTAAAAGATCTGTCCATGTGCCATTACAGCAAGTGGAGATGTTAATTTTGACTTCAGTTGGAATTAGTACATGTTCCAAGTCTCGGTAGTCCTGTTCTAGTGCCCATTAAATCAGACCTTATGACTCTTACTCATTTCTCTAATTTCTCTAATCCATTTATATATGTGACATCTATAATAGTGTGTGGGAGGCAGCTCCACAGTATTACTGTATGAAAGGAACACTATTTTGTAGCCTAAAAGTTTAGCTACAGTTTTATTTGCATTCTTTCCCATTGCCTTGTCTCTGCGGCTTGATACGAGTTTGTCAGGCCATTTATATGAAGCAGAAACAGTAAGAAAAACATAGTGAATAAAAGAGCTTAGTACATAACACTGGATTGGGAACTGTCAACCATGTCAGAAGATGAAAGTGTTGAAATTTAAATAAGCATCCTGGGCAGTGCATTTTTACCTCATCCTCAACACTAATATGCTGTGGCTGTGATGGTAAGACATTCTGCATGCAGAACTTACAGCCTCTTCTCAGAGTAGGACTGGTGTGCAATGGATTATTTCTCAAAACTTGCTGACTAGCAGGGAGGGCTCAACTGGTTTAAGGGCATCCTTCCACCCAGCTGAGGAGCAGCCTGGCAGTCTCCTTGCTTCTGAGAGGAGCCAGATTTGAGCTTGTGACCCAGAGGTGAAAAGCTCTGTATCCCATTAGCTTTTCTCTGGGGGATGTTCAGTCTTTCCATTTTTAAGTGTTTAAGGTTTGCTGGATTTTCTCTGATGGCTGCATTTGGCAGCAGTGAACCGTTGATAAGAAGTGAGATCAGACCCGTTCTCCTGAGGTTTTCTCCCTCACCCCTTCCACTTGTAGCTCAGCAGTTTGGATAGTGAAGAAATCAGTTATTTACTATCATTGTACAGTAGTGGAGCAGAAGAACGTCCCCACATCTCTCTAATAGAGCCTTTTGCTCCAAATCATGCAAGACACTGCTTGAAATGGCTGCAAATATGCATGACTGCAGCAAGACAAAAATGGCAATGGCTTTGTGATCAAGCTGGGTATTGGAGCCTTCTCAAACTTGCCTGTAAGGCAATTTGCTGGTGGGAATGGGATTCATCATGTTTGTAGCTACTTCCCAGACTGCTCTTTAAAGCACCTAGCCAATGGCAGCAGCTCCCTGGGAGATAGGAGAATGTGGCATCTCTGTGTCTGTGCAAGAGACAGTTTGTTTCAATAAAAACGTTGGCTGTAATGAGCAAATATGGACTTTCACATGAGCCTAATTGTTTATCCCTGGAGGGTTTATAGTATAGGAAATTACTTTAATTTCAGGCATTTCTGTATTGAATGATGTGTGAAAATGGGTGATCCTACTTGAAAGAACATAAGATAAAAATGAAAGTGAAAATTGATACTATTTTAACAAACCAGTGGATTAAATTTTTCTCAGGTGCTTCTCAGTACAGCCCTATTCAGCAGTGTGTTATAAAGAAACCAAGGAACACGTCTCTTGCTATGTATGGAAAATCGATTTGAGCAGATAGCCTGGAATGTGGGAGTCTGCCACTACAGCTGCTATGCCACCAGTGAAGCTGGATGACATTCCTTGTGGAGCCTGACAGGATGCCTCAGTGCAGTGTAGCTCTGCCAGCTGTCTCTCTTCCATGGAGCATAGCACAGTCCATTTAGATTCAATTTTGTTTTTATTCTTTGATGAGTGTTTAATAACCATTTCCAAATCTCTGCACAGTTGGGAAGTGACATTGTCAAGAACAGGTGCAGTCAGCTGAAATTATGTGGTAATGCTTGTTGTAACAGCCCTGGGAAGATGTAAAACGGAAAAGTTTTATTTCTGTCAGGGCAGAGTTAGCTAAATGGAATTGAATTATCCCAGGATAAAATAATTACCCTCTTGGTTTTGTCTCACTTTCCATTGTGAGAAGAATAGGATGGGACTTTTGGTTAGGGATAAAAAGTAATATATTCTCATCCCAGCTTTGAGATCACCTTGCTGGATGACACTTGAAAAGTCACATGGACAAAATTTTGGGTTTATTTCTTCTACAACCAGATGCTTATATAACCCACCTAGTTTCTTAATGTAAACCCACAAGTTTGCTTTCCACTCTGGACATCCAACATTCCCAGCACTTGCTATTTTTGTAATTAACTGTATATTCATACAGACATTCATGACGGAACGTTTCAGCTTTATATTTGCTGTAGGAACTCTCTAGGTTGCCAGGAAAATTAGTGGAACCGAGAAGCATGCTGCATCTTTCAAAATAATTCTTCTTCTTCTTAGTTTATTTCTGGTTAAATTGGAGGCAATAATTTGTATGTCCTCTCATTGTTTTGATGCTTTTAATAAATTAGAGTTGTGTCCTACAAGATCCTGAACATCATTGGCTCTGACAGATATTAAGAGCTGATCATGCAGAGCACCTGGTGCAAGAAGGAATCTTTATATTTGCAATTGCTCTGAGATCTTTGCTTTGAGATGCTTTTCAAGTACTCAGGCTTATTAATCTAATGGTAGTAACACACTGCTCTGTCAGTGGGGAAGAGCTGGTTGTGGCACTGTTCTTTTATTCACTATATGTTTTACTACTTTTTCTCTGATCTTTTCCACTGACTGCTTCCTATAAATGTTTTGTTGAACTCTGTGAGTGCTCAAAAGCCTCACTTCTTGCAACACTCCACTCTCCTTTTCTCTGTTTACTTTTTCTGATACTCCACCTTTTTGTTTTGCTTCTTCAGTGTAGCAAAACAGCAGGCACAGAAATCTCTGTCCTTTAGAGCAAAAGGATGTTACAGGGGTTAGATGTTGCAAAAGTATACATGGAATGAATAATTCCCGTTAGAAAATCAGTTTGTTGACTAAGGGAAAGTAGCTGGGGAGGAAGGGAAGAGAAGAAAAAGATTTACTTTAAATTCTTGTTCCCTGTTAAATCTTTGTTAGTGTGAAGAGCAGATGTCTGTGGAAATTCTCTAAACTCCTTGCCTTAACCATGAATCTCCTCTTCATTGCTTTAACTCCCTGTTTGCCAATAGATGGGTTGCCTCAGTAGATGGCAGTCTCTTTCCTCAGTCAGTGCAGAGGCCGTGAGCTGGAGCTGCAGGGAGGTCCTGCGGATGCCCTCTTTTGGGAGAAGACACAAAGCCCACATCCTGGTGAACTGGGCTCAGTCAGGATTGTGCGCAGATTCCATGGAAGTATGTGTGTTCCACCCCATGGGCTACAGCTATCATTAAATACATCTCATCTTTCCAAGTTAACAGCTGCTATTTTTTATTGTACCATAAAGTTTGGAAGCAACAGAGACATGAGATCCAAGCTCTGTGTCACTAACAGTAGCTTTACTTGGCTTTTGAGCCTTGGAGCTGCTATTTGATCACACAGTGGAAATTGAAGGCATGTCAATCCTAACATACTGCCTTTAGCAAGGTGTTTGTCCAAAAATATGAGAAAAAGCCCAAGGAGTTAAGTAATATGGATAAAACCCTAAGGACAAATGATACATTAGCAGGTATACTGCTCCCAAGCAAAGCTTCTCCCACAGAGACAGATATCCTCATGGAAGAGAAGCTCTTTTTTGTTTCATTCACATTATGATAGTTGCAGCAAAAAACTCTACTGTTTTTAGTATAACTCAAAAAATAATTTCTATTGTATTTTGTGACTAATAGTTAAATTTTAATATTTTATTAAAATATTTTGGGAAGAAATGAAATCTGGTATACATTTCTTGTTAATTTTTTTTTGAAATTTCAGTCCTAAATTAATTAGTTATTTTTAAAAAGTCATTAATGAGACTTAAAAAGAATACAAAATGTATTTTGAAATTGAGTTTTTTTTGGCTTCTGAGATAGATTCTGTATGATTTTTCTTAAATCCAAGAGAAACTTGTGTGATTTTAAACAAAGATTTTGGTTTTCTTCATGTTAGCTTGATGAGGCAAGTCAACTTCCAGTCCCAGACACCATCATATGATGGCAGAAACCCAGTCCTGGAGTGTCCAGTTGAGGGTCAAATAACAGAATAGATCTGAAGATAAAAACTCTGGTTTGGGTTTTTTTAACTTTACTCTCATCAGCAAGTACAATGTCCAGAGCACCAGTGTGTCTGTGAGACAGCAAACCCATCACTAATTGGGCAGCTGCCTGTTACACCAGCTGGAGTCTGTTAGACCTTTCCTGCTTTCAGTCCCATGCACTGTGTGCTGCAGCAGTCAGGCTTGGAGGGCACAAATATATGATTGATCCTTGTCTCTCTTCCATTAGTACAGAAGGACACACAGGCCTGAATGGATTAGTTACAGAGTTCACTCCAAAATGTCCTAGTTTATTATAATTTTTGCACTTTGAGCTTGAAAAATAATTAAAAAGCTTTAGCTATTAATACTTCTAATTTTGGAGCTTTTGAATACATTTTAGTTAAGTATTTTGCATCCTGCATTTTGACATACTGTATGCTGTCATAGTGTTACTACAACACCTGCTTCGAATTCTTTTCTCTCCTACCTGTCAGTGCATCATTTCATGCTCCACTAAGTGGTGCGAATAGCAAACCCATCTGTTCATTACTCATGTAGCCATTGTGTGAAATATGAATGAAACATCTCATGTCTGAAAGAGTCATTGTCAACTGAGTCCAGCTGGTTTGGCTGTATTCTGCTGAGAATCCAGAGTCCAGTTACTTCCTTCAGTTGTGCTTAGTCTCAGCTCAGTACTATTCAAGCAAATGTTGAATCCATTACTCAAAATCCTCAGTTAATTCACTTTCTCCCCCTTGAAGTGTACTTTGGGGTTGAGATCCTTGCTAGGACATTAACTGTGGCATGAGGTCCTTCATTGATTTTATCCTTGTAGGCACAGATAAGTGAATAATATATGTGTGTATATTACAAATAAGGGAAAGAGATGAACTTTTTATGTACTACAGGAAGTTAATGAATGTTTTAAAGAATCTGTTTTTCCTCCCACACTATCTTTACTGAAATAACTTCATTTTCCTCAAAAGTTTTCTCTACCAGCTCTAGAATTCCATTTCCATCAAAGTTATTTGTACCATTCAATGGTTTGGCAGAAGGAATTGTTCCTTGGGAAGCCATCATTGTCAGTACTACAGATCAGATGGCAATGGCTTCTAAAATAGCAGGTTAATATCCCTGTCTGACAGGATTAAATGCTTAACAGGGATTCTTGCTTTTACAGCTATCAGGGTAAGTGATGCCATATGCAATGATAAAGATGTGACATTGTTCATCTTGTCTTTAGGAGAATGATTAAATGACATGCTTAAATCCTTTGTGGCCTCAGAGTGTACAGTGGAACAGAACAGCTAACTGTAAGTGAGGAACAATAGCTAAGTTACCTACTCAAAATTTATCTTGTACTTAAAAGTTGCCTGCAGAAAGAACAGCACACACTATTTTTGTGTGCTGATTGCTGACGTCAGGTTTGAAAGCATTGTTTGGAGTGGTAGTTTGGTCTGCTTCTGTATTTTTTTTTGTTGCTAGCATAGAATTAAATAGTTGTCTTGTATGGTATTAATCATTCATAATAGAATATTGCAGAAGATAGTTTTGGGAAAGAAAGATCTCAAGTGCTAAACGGTCATCAAAACTCCAAAGTCAGGATTAGCTGTAGAAGTATATTTGGAGTAAGCCTTGGAAGGGGAGACTACTGCTGGTAGATGCTTGGGAGCCTCATCCACCACTGACATGCTGATAATCCCATTGACCTGGATTCTGTTACAAGTGTTTAAAGAGCTTCTCTTCGTGCTTAAGTTTTTTCCAATATGGAGGTAGGAAAAAAGTACTTTAACTTTGGTGTCTTTTGGATGTTAATCTGTAGTTCCTTAGAGTTCTTCTTTCGAGAATCATGTATTATTTCACATATAGAAATTACATAATGTTAGACGTAATATTCCTATATTAGGAATTTGAGAATTCTTTAACTAAATTTTAATATAAGGTTATACATTTCTTTTAAAATGAGAAGTAGCTGTCTGGCAGAAACCTCCTTTATCAAGAGCAAAATCTGTGATTCTTCAGTCTCTGTTGTGTAGCTTTAAGAGATCCCCCTAATGATAAATTAACCCTTATATAATCAGGCAGCTAACAATTTATAGTAGGATAAAATCTAACCTGCAGGTTGCATTATGGGCAGTTTCCAGGCTTGTAGGACATGAGCAGGTTTGGGTCAGCCATAACGTTAAAAAATGACTCAAAGTTCAGAAAGCTGGAAAGCTGATGGCGTTTACTTTGCTTAATAAAGCAAACTGTAAGTCAAACATTTAATCACAGCACACTGGTAACTGGGGGCCTGTTTTAATACAGCTCTTTTATTGGCCTCTTTCTACTTCAGTTATAATAAAGGCGATCCTGACGGATAAGGTGTTTTCAATGCAAGTCTCATGTGGAACTTTTATTTTCAGACACAGGCCTTGTATAACAATATGAATCACTGATGTGAGAGTTGTTCTGATCTATGGCAGTTTTTCCAGTAGGGAAATAACCTGCTGAGTTTATTAATGTTTGTCTAATTTACATCATTTAGAGTCATTTTTTAAATAGCCCTGTCTGCTTGCTTTATTGCTGGCACGTGTGTAGGGAGGAGGGATGCCAGAGTGTGAGGCTGCTCATTTCTGAGTGGGGCGGAAAGCCGAGCCTCACATTCTCCTGGGTGCTCCCTGAGCAAAGAAAATCTATGAGGGTTCAAGCTCTGAAGGGCTGCACACCCCTGCAGGTGTTCATGTTTCGGTGGGGTTTTCCTGGTTCTTGAACAGACCTTGTGGCAGCAGGAGAAGAGCAGGGGCAGGGGAGGCAGGAGAATGGGGCTTGTGTGCTCAGCAGGGAGACAACAGAACACTCGTTCGAGTTTTAATATTTTAAAGGGGAGTCAGTGACATTCCTCTTACAGGTGTTGCACATATCAGCTGGCAAAGGGGGTTTTTGCTGATTTTTGTGTGCTGGGCATTTGGTAGTGCCTGCAGACCTCAGTGGGATTGTTCTTGCACTGCTGGTAGGGGAGAGGGGGCTCAGCAGTGGGCCTGGGGAATGCTATGGTGTTTCTGAAAGGCTTGCCCAGCTCCCATCCTCTCCTCTCAGGGGTGGATTGCAGGAGGCAGTACCATGTCTGTTACTAACACTGTTAGCGGTAATAAGGGTCAGACTCTTTAGCTGAAAACACTGTTTTGCAGCTCAGACTGAAATTCTGTTGTTATTTTTTTCCCCCTCTGCGTTCATTCTTAAAGGGGAATAAAGGAAAGGAAAAGGTAACAGTACAGTTGGAATCTAGCAGACCGAGTTGTCATCTTTGTTATTCTTTGTCAGTGAAAATCTGGAATCTCTCTTTGATTTGCTTACAACAGTGAGAGAAGAATTTGATCAAGTTGCTATAATTTTTGTGAACTGTTTGTAATTGGTATCTATATGTCTATCTACACATACATAGGCAATATGTGGACAGTTCCCTGTATTTCACTAAAATTGTGCTTAGTTATTGTAGTGGCAGAACTAATTCAATTCCTAGTTTCTGTGACTAAATCCTTTTTACCTGAGTGGGAAAACTTCAATGAATTCTCCAGTCTGAGCTGTAATGTCTGTTGAGTTTGCCCCCAAGAAGCAGCGAGGTGCTCTATCCCATGATGCATCCAGCCAGGCAGGTAAAGCAGAGGCTGAGAGCTGGAAAAACTCTGATCATTTCTGTTTTTGAGTTAAATTTAACTCTCTCACTAATACAGTGTTAGACAGATTGCTTGAAGATTTGTGTTTGAATGACTGATTCTCCTTGTGTAAATACATTGCAGAATTTAAGTTTTGAGGTTATTTGGATTTTGGATAAAAAGGAATGCTGAAGGAGCTGTTTAATCAGATACACTGGCTGTACTTAGTTCTGTATTTGTACACTGTAGGAAAGAAGTTACAGGCAACGTATTTTCTTCTTTTTCCTGGGCAGGAAATTTTTTTCTTTACTTTGTGTGGACAGCTGCTCAGCTGCAGGTAAAAAAATGTTATAGTTTATGGGACTGCCAGCTGGAGCCAATTAAAATCTAATGGACCAGAGTTGGCACTAAAATATCTTATTTTGCCCTAGCAATGTGGAGGTTTGTTCTGCTGCTTATACGTGATTTAAAAGGTTTACAGTGTTGTTAAGAGACAAATTTGCTTACCATTTGGCAAACAAAACCATGTTTGAATTTAAAATCTGACACAGAAATATTGTCATTTGGGTCCTTTAATGAGATCATGGTTCTGCTGAGCATGAAGAGTTGTGATGGAGGGACTGTGTGTGCCTGACATCCTCTCCTAAATATATGAGATGGAAGCAGAGAGCTGAAAGACTTGCTTTGGTCACACCAAGGATCTGCTACATACCAAGGAAAAAATGCAGGTCTTAAAATAATCTGTCTTAGTTCTGACTGCCTCAAGCAAAAGAAACCTGGGGAAAGATGAGGAGCTTGAGTTACGGTATTGGAGAGAGAAAATCATCATTATTGAGAGTAACATGAGTGAAGGGAGACATGGATCAGGTGTGCCAGAGGGACAGAATAGAGAGTAAGAGCTCAGCAAAAAGAATTGAGTTTTTGAAAAAGAATTCAGTTCATTTGAACTGGAAGGAGCTGTTGATTGTTCTTGAAAGGTATGATTCAGACTAGGTTCTTAACCTAAAGGCTTAAAAGGCATTTTTGACTTTTCAAAATGAAGTATTTTTAAAGATTGAAATGAAACTTTTTCACTTTTTTTTGAAGGTGGGGAGAATTTTTTTTTTCAAAACATACAAAATTCACCAACACTGTGCGAAAAATGGTTCATGTAGGCAATCTTTCTGTCTGAGAAACCTTTCCATTTCTTTACTTAGTGGCAGTTTACATTAGCTTAATTCCATCTTTCAGTGAGAACATTTCATCCAAGTTTTTTGTGATAAGCAGGAACTCAACTGCATGTGATTGTTTCTCCATGTTCCAAAAGATTGCTCAGGGCACAAAAGATACCTTGATAACAAGAACATAAGTAATCCTGTAGATGCATGAAAAAGGAAAGAGATTATTCTTGAGGCCTAATCCTGGAGCATATTGTCCCATGGTTTCTACAAACAAATAGGCTGTGCATTTAAAAGAAGGAGCAATGTGAATACTGGGCATTTGAAACCCTCCAGTTTCTCTGTTTTGCTATTCATGGGACAGATCTAAGCTGCTTTTAGGCATTTTGTCACTTATTCAAAGATTCATGTATTCAGAGATTGGTCAACTGTTGCTAGTTTTAATTCTGAACTAACCATTTTTAACCCAGAAATGGGTTATTCCTTCCCTGTGTTCTTATGTGCCACAGGTGGATAAGCTGCTCTAGAGGTTAAAGAGGATTGGGAGAACAATAAAAGAGCATGAGAAAAAATTGAGTTTAGAGATAATTTTATGGAACGGATTATAAAATGCTTGAAAAACCTGTCTTTAGATGAAATGCTCCAAAATGTCCAAGGAGAGTCACAAAACCTAGAGTGCACATAGTGTAATGGTATCTACAAACAGTTCCCCTTTGTCTTGCTTTAACTTGTCACAGTGTTGCACTGCTTTCTGGGTGACCAGTCTGCTTATGGATGAAATACTTTCTGCTCCTGTTGGGATACAGGCAGTTACTTGATGCCTTGATGGAATGCCAGCCTTGGATGGGTTTGTGTTGAGGAGCATTTATTGTTAGACCACTCTGAGGTGAAGCTGTGGAGGTCAGAGAAAACTGTCCTCAGAGGAATGAGACTGGGGCCAGGCATAAGTCAATCTTAATTATCATTTCTTCCATAGTTTTTCTTTTTTCTTTGGGAGCCATTTCTAAATATTTTTGAGACAATAAGTTAATTAAAACACAAGCAATTTCTTAGAGCTTTACACAGTTAAAACTAGGTAGTTCTCCTCCTTATGATATATTCAGCTCCCCTCAATACTGAAACCAAGGATTACAAGAGAACTGGAGATCACACATCTTCAGTTTGGTTCTCAGGTGCAGGATTGAGATGCTCTCATGAAACCATTGAAAGTTCTCCACAGATGGTGTTACTGTGCCTCTATCAAAGCCAGAGCACTTATCAATGTGTCACTTAAAATAAACATTGCATCTGCAGAGACACGGAACTTCATAACATTAATAACAGCTTCAGAAGGTTAAAGAGAAATATATAACCTAATTGGGGAAGGAATGTAGACTTTTTTGACTGTTCTTCAGGCAGGAGATTTATTAGAAACACCCTAGTATTCTAATTCCTAACCTATCTCTTTTCCCTCAGTTTAAGGTAAGGTTCTCCATTTGCCTCTCTCTCTTGAAATTGAATCTTTTTAGGTACCATTTTTTTAAAGAACATTGTGGAGGAAAAGGAAAAAGAAACCAATCCAAAGCAGAATATGGATGATTCATAGTAAGAACTACTGAAGCTGTAAAAAACCCTGATAGGGATTCTGACGAGTTGGCATATCTCCTTCCACATCGATAAATTTGTCACTGGTGAAACTGTTTATTTCTTCACGGTATGATTTATGCTGGACCTTTTGTACTGCTTATGTGGACCTATAGCTCATCCTCAAACAGTAGAAGATGAACTCTGACTAATAGATCCCAGTGACTGTCCTACAATTTATGCAGGATCAGTGTTTTAAAAGGGTAGTGTGCATGATTTAAGTAGGATTTGAGTATATAGCCATGGTTTGTCCTTTGCTGTCAGCAAAGCCATCCTAAGTTCATTTCTTTAAAGAAGCTCCAGGCCAAATGTCAGGAAAAATTAAATCAAGCAGTGATGTAGTCCCATAGGGAAAATATATTTCAATTGTGAGGTATTCATGGGTATAATATGTCATCCTGTAGTCTGTGACTGTTGGGTGCACTTATAGGCAATGTGGCTTGGTAATTGCTACTTGTTAAGAAATTTGGGTATGATAAAAAATGACCTGCCAGGGAGAGAGACAGTTTTGTTAATTTTATTTATGAGACTTTCATCAAAATTGGAATGATGTGTATATGTAGCAGAAAATCCTCTTTACCAGCATCTTTTATTAAAGAATATAGTTTTTGTCTTCCACGAAGGAGATACCTAATGTTTTAGAGTTTTGGTTTCTGCAGTCTAAGTACAAGTTGGACATAAACTCCTTATTTTGCTCAACCAACATTCTGATACACAATTTGTTCTTCCTGAGGGCAAGTCTAAGCAAATTTTCCATCTTCCCAAAGGATGTAATTGTTGGATCAGCCTGAATCCAAACCTGGAAAGAATTAATTCTATCTTCTGTAGTTTTGTTTTTGTAGAGAGTTTCTTCTTTTTCCTGGCATATTCTAAATAAACCAAACCAGAGCCTTCCAGTTCAGATTATTCTTTATGTGGATACCCAGGATGACCCAGGAGCAAGATTGAGGAGATCATACTTGGAGGCCTGATGAGCTGAGATGGAGCCACCAGCTGCCTGTCCATGAGACACTTCCCTGCCTATGCAGTCGTATTACCTTATTCTCTCAGCTTCTCTCGGGGCACAGGGGCTTGCAGTGGTTTTCTATCTTTAATTACAAATAGATAACTCTTTGGTATTAGTAGCCATAACCACTCATGTGTAGCATTGAAGCATCTGTGTCATTCTTAGCCCTGTTAATTGATTACTGTGAAGCACTGCTCGTGCACCCATATAATTTAGGAAGAGGATCTTTTCAGATCCAAGTGGATGTTTAAATCAGGAGAAGCTGATGCACATTTGATAGCAGCATTCTTCCAGAATGGAAAGTTTTATTACCTGTTAGATCCTTACAGAACAATAGACCTGATCTCTCAGCTGGACAAAATCATCGTGTTGCTTTGGACTTTAGCAACTCTCTGACATTAATGATCTGATCCTGTATTGCTCCTGTATCTGAGGAAAACGGTGATGAAGCCATATGTCATAGATTTATTTTAAGGATGTGAGAAATAGAAGAGACCAGATTTTGCTTCAGCTTGTGTTACTCTAAGTCCAGAAGAGGTGAATTAAAAACCCAAAATAATTTTAGAGCAGAGGGCTCGCATTTTTCCACAGTAACACTTTCCTAGCCAGCAGCCTAATACCAATGATAGAAAACGAATGAATCACAAGAATTTCTGAATAGTTTCATTGTGCTCTAACACAATGCACGAGATGTTCTGTGTAAGGAAATAGGTTGCACAGAGTTTTGAATAGGAAAAAACCCTCATGTAGTTAACCCTTTAGAGTCTGCTGTAGGGAGGAAAACTAAGGATGAGCTGTCATCAGACAGTTTCACCTGGCCCTTGCATGTCTGGCAAGCCAGTCCTTTTGGGGAACCTTTTATTATCCATGACCTATTTTCAAAATAGGTCTTTTCACATCAGATTCAGCTTTATCACTTTTATTTTTGGTCTGGATTTGTTTAATTAAAAAGCCCATCTAAAGGAAGACAAAGTTTTTGTTGCATTCTTTAGTATTCATTCTTCTGTGTCTTACAAGAATCATGAATTATTTGAGTTCTCCTAGAACTAAAGTACTTCAGGATATACTTAATCAATGCCTCTTCACTGGAAAGGAACTTGGTTCACAGATCAAAGTGCATCTTTCGCATAATAGTGAGCAAAAGATTTTAATCAAGCTGCCCATATGACCATAAAGAAACCATCTCTTTTCCTGAGGAGTCAAGATTGATTATGAATTCATTGAATCTTTCCAAAGTGCATTTCATTACAGTGGCTTTCCTTCGTTGTGTTGCTGGAATTTGTTGTATTGCTTGGATTTAGGACTTCTTCCCAGGTTGTTTCAGTGTCCAGCCTCTGGAATTCTGTGCCACCCACAGACATCTTTTAGTTTTAACTATTTGGATTTCTAATAAAGATGTCACATAAACCATAGATTACTAACAGGATTGAAGTGTGTTTGTTGATTAATTTCTTATATAAATACTTTACATATTTCTTATATAAATACTTTCATAACTATTAGCACTGTCTGTTTAGACCAATACCTACTGTTCACAGCTCTTGGGTTGAGTCAGCATTCATTCCCATCCTTTCTTCCCCAGGATCTCCTTTGTTTGGTTTCATAGCAGTTTTCCTGTCTTTGATATTGCTGCTTGTANCCTTTGTTTTGTCTTCTTTCCAGTTATTTCCCCTTTCTTTTACTGGAACCAATATTACTTATTTTTTTCTAGACAATTGATTTTCTCATCTTTTTTCCTGGTTCCTTCTTTTTATTTTTTTAAAATGTTTTCTCTGTTTTTTTTTGTGGAGAGGCTCTTGCCTCCATCTTAATTATATTTTATGCAGGTAGTTAAAATATATTTCCCCCCTCTGCCTTCATTGTATTGGACATGAGATTGTGCTCATAGTAGCTGTTACCTCTTGTACAGTTGTTCATCAACACTTGCAGGTACTTCCTTTCTTTTTAGAGACTCATTCATTGCCTATTGACCCTGGCTTAGGCTCCCGAGAGATGGAAACTCTAACTGAACCTATGAGAAAAGGTTTGTTAAGAAGCAAAGAAAGAGTATTCTGTAATTGTTAGATGAAGCAGTCTTTGCTGAAGAAGATTGAAGATAGTACAGTAGTTAGTAATTGTGATTCCTAACTGTTCTCCTTTGACAAAGCAATTTATGTAGATGTTATCAAATGATGTTCTAGTGAGGAGAGCACAGCCCAGAGCCCAGCTGTGCTGCAGATAGCAGTGGGGACTTAACCAGCTCCTCTAAGATCATGGATACTGAGCTGTCCAGGCCTGCAGCTTTCTATTTCTTTGCATTTAGCCTTTGAAAAGTGTGGTTAAATTTTGTTCATTTATGTATTTATTCATTTTTACTCATTTATGCAGTTTGATGCATAATGATAGATGTGCTTTTTTGCAGAAGCCATTTGTGGCACAATGGTTATGTTACACTGTTGTTTCTAAAGACTTCAGGGATTCTTTTTGGGCCATATGACTCACAACTTTGAAGTCACTGAGCAAAGGGTCAAGCCCTTCTTCACTCAATAGAGGCTTTCAGCTCCAAGTGCTACTAGTACATTCAGGGCTAAAACTCTTGTTATTGAAACAGCTGTAGCTTCAAAATGTCGTGAAACTGCACTAACGCTTCATTTCCTGCAGTGAATCATTTTACTTATGAAAGTATAAAAGCCAGGGACATTTAGGAAAATAAAAAGACAGAAATAGAAAGAAATAAACCTTCTGTGCTCTGAAATGGATCTTTTTTTTCCCCCCATTGGATAGGTTTATCCTATCACAGCAGTAAAATGCAATGATATGGAATAATTATATGCTCCTAAGCTTTTCCAATTGATCTACTGTTGTGAAAATATATTCAGCAAATTCACCTGAGTGACTTTGGACAGCAAAACACAAGGACATTATGAATAAAAGAAACACTAATTTGGCTGATACAATGGAGTATTGTGACCACAGGAACATCATTGTCAACCTCTATTCTAGATTAGAGTAGGGTTGTTGTCAGAAAAATCAGTGTGTGGTTCAGAAGGTGACCTCTGCGATTACTTGTGGGCTTTCATATTATTCCCTCCCTCTACTTTCTGTTCTTAAAATTTAATTTTGGATTGGAAAACCAAGCTCACTTCTTCCTGTTACCGATAGCAGGAAAGTGATTTTATTTATCCATTTATTTATTTAGTTATTTAATCAATCATTTAGTTGTTTTTTGGCAAATTTTCTGGGTGAGGAAACAGGAAAAATAAAGCCTAAATTTCTTTTCCTGATTGGCTTTCTGATACTGCTCATATTTAAAGTATAATTTAGTTTTAAAAATATTCAGATTTAAGGGACGACATACTTGGAAAAAAGAATGTGCCATTATTAGTGATTTGCCTCTATCAGTAACTGCATTTTGAAGCAGCACTGTATTAGCACTGTGAACAATGAAAACATAAAAACGCAATGTCACAGATAAGAACTATACTCATTACTATTCCCCTGTTTTCCTGGAAGTATTAATCTTCAGCATTTGTCAGCCATACTTTAAAATATGAGGTAAAAATTGTTTAAATGTTTGTCAAATGGGGATGTAGGAGTTAGGAAATGCTGTAATGAGAAGTTATTTCAATACATGAGATAATATATATGCTTTGTAATATAAACAGAGTTTGATATTATTAAGGCATTACTGCAGAATTAACAGATTTCAAAGGACACTATGTAACAGCCAATGAATATAATATATTGCAAATAAGGTCATCTTGTTATACAGCCAGAAGTAATAAATTTATAGTGCTCATGATTGTTTTTCTGTATACATTTATCCTTCAGTGGCATTTGAATGTTTTTTCTTTGTGTCTTAAAACAGCAGAACTTACAGTCAAAGATCAGAAACAATGAAAATAGAAGGAAAATTAAGAAAAGGAAGGAGGGAAAGTACATTTCAGAGTCTGGGTAGTAGAGGAGAATATGCCTTCAAAAATACATGTTTATATATTTTCATTTCAAAAGTATAATTTTAATGAGAGACTAACTTGCCAAGATACAGAGCTGCTTTAACAAAGAGAAAAGCAACCCTTTCATGCTTTGAGTTTTTGTAGTATTAAAAGTTTGACAATTTTAAGAGAAAGTTTTAAATTTTGTGGGTTTATAATTAAGTTTTTGAATTTTAAATGCCATGTTCATGTCTACCTCCTGCTTTTTGATTTCACTACCAGAACTGAGAGAGAACCAGAACTGAGTGAGAAAAGAAGGAAAAAACTCAACTACAGAAAAAAGAAAAAAAAGGAGACCATAAGTTTTGTCAAAGGAAACAAAATCTTCAAACCTCTCTTCCAAAATGTTGGGGTTTTTTTCTCCCTGTTTTTAATATGGAGAAGTCAATTTTTGTCTACAAACACCTACTTTGAAAAAGAAAAACCTGACTAGTTTTATTTTTTAAATTATTATGGTAGAAGTGAGCATTTAGAAGGTTTTTATTGGTGTGACAACTATAATTACCCACACAGGGAATAAGTTTTGAGACTAGAGGGATCTTCAATCCTGTGTCAAAGACATGGCAAGAACATTTAGCTGGAAACTGAAGCAAGACAAATTCAAGCAGAAGGTAAAAGCACAGCATTTTAACTTTTGTGTGTGTTTGTGTATCTATATGAACTTTTGCAGAGCTAATATTTGGAGTAGCTGAAGTAGGGGGAGGATGGGATAAGAATTTTGCTTACTTTTCCTTGGCTCTATATCACTTTGAATGCAGTGACAAGAACCAGCGTAGTGTTACAGATTTGTAGACTAGGATATGTAGTTCCCATTCATTAAATAATACAGATCATGAAGATGTTTGCTTCAGAGGATGAAGCAAAGTAATTTTAGGCTCACAGCATAACGTGGGGAGATTGAGACAACAATATTTGACAAAGACAGGAGCCTGTTTTATGCCAGGGTCAGCTGCAGTTGGCTCCAGCTCCTGGTTTGCCCAAACTTGTGTCTGGGTGATGGAGCAGCCAGGGCATCATGCTGTCTGCTGTGTTCCATGCCTTCCCAAAAACAGGGGAAGGGCTGTTGAGTAGAACTGAGACTGTGACTCTGTGCCTGCTCAAGACTTGCTCTTGGGATGAGACAGGAGACTGTTGAGTGCATTTTTTGCAATCCCAGTGGATGAGCAGAAAGTAGTATCAGGTTAAGTTGCATGCTCCTAAAGAATTCGTGAGTTGAATCTTGATGGATCAGAGAGTTTGTGCAGGATTAGTCATCATTTACTACTGGGCCACTAGGAGTTAAATTGTTTTCCCAGAGATTTAGAAAGGAATTGAAGCCAGCACTCGAAGCCAGGATTTGAAGCCAGGTCCTGTGGATGGACAATGAAGTTCAGCTCCCTTTTCATGGCATACAGAGCAGCTGGGTAGAAACATTTGTAATATATTAATTCAGAATATCTGCACAATTAAATTGTAGCATCAATCCTTCAGCAGTTGCATTTAAGACCTCTGTGGACTAAGGGAGTAGACTTTAGTAGATTTTATGTTTTCTAAATTGATATTGTAATCATGTTTTCACTATTTAAATTTTCTCCCCTGAAATACTAACGCTTGATATTCTTCCTCCATCTGTCTCTGTCCAGATTTGAATGGTTTATGAAGTAAAATTAATCTCTCTCTTGCATCATTAGATTCAACAGCTTCTCAGCACTTCCATCCTGAGCTGTGTTATGGAGGTCTTTGTAACTCATCCATGTACTAGAGAAATTTGGACTTAAATGACTAAGATGTGAGTGGTTTCCCCCCCTGTTGCTTATGGGTAATTAAAATAAATTGGTATGGAATGTATTTTTAAGTTTGAGGAAGACCTGATGTTTACACAGGGAATTGCTTAGGAAGTTGGTTTTTTGCTGCTTATACTTAGAAAACGCCTGCCTCATTAGTGCAGATTGCGGTTGCTGTTAATTAGTCCATGCAAAACAAACCAAGGAGATTGCCTAATTATTTTCTAAATCTCACCTTTTTTAAACTGGTGTTATTCCAGCTTCTGTTACAGAATTACCGTAGATTTACACTTAATGAGTACCATGACATCCTGAATAATGCTCTCCAAGTCAAATACATTTCTTGTTTGGTAAAACCTGAACTCTCTGATCTTCAGTTGCACTGAGTAGTATCTCGGGTCAAACAAAGGTATAGCTCATTCCCCCTGTGTACTTCGGGCACCTCTGTTCTACTCCAGGTATTTACTGCTGTAAGCACTCTATGCCCAGAGGGTGCAGATTTACACAGCTGTGTGCCCTCTTGGATGCAATTCATTTAAGCTATTTGCTGCACTGACACATAGAGAGGTAAAGTGTTGACCCAGGGCTTGTGGCAGCATGATGTCTGAACTCTGGCTGGCACCTAACTCAAGATATCCTCACTTGGAATAATTTCCAACTTTTGCTACTATCACCCTTATTTGTTCCATCTCATTAGTCTTTTGAAATCTAGGTATGCACAATGTGTACCTTAAGGGCATTAAATCAACTTTTGAAGTCACAGCTTAGCAATCCTGCCTTGTGTGTTCCATGTGTTCCTTGGCATTACTAACCCCATGATCTAACCAGCTGAGCTAGACCACCCGGATGAGTAGAACAGAGCTAAAGGATATGAAGACATACAAACAAGTATGGTAATTTAAAGTGTTTTGAAATAAATTGCTTCCTGCACTAGGTATGTTTGGTAGAGATCTGTGCTGAGATGGACAGAACCTGGTCACACTGATGCAGATTGCACAGCATCTTTTCCTGTGCCTGACATCCAGCAGGCAATGAAGAAAATTGAAATTAAAATTAGAAATTAAAATCAGAAATTAAAAGTATAAGTAAAACTCTTTATATGCTTCCATTCAAAATGTAGAAGGAAGACGCCTAAAGGGTATCTACTTCTTTTTGCCAGAAGGATTTTAAATAAGAGTACCAGTAATAAGGAATGAACCCCAAGCATATGCTGTGTTGAAGCAGGAGCCAGCCTGGAGCATTGGTGCCATTCTGCTGCAGCCAGTGTCTCTGTTTCTTACCACTCTGGAGGGTCCAGCAGGCTCAGGAGGTTGATTGTCAGCAGTCACATTCTGAAACTGCATTTCTTCAGTTGCTTTGTGCTACTTGATGTTTGCTTACAAAATAAATCTCCCACACTACTATGTCAGGTGAAATGTTGACTCATCCGAAATCATGGGAGCCAGCATTTGACGTCAGGTCTTTCCAGTGCTCATGCTTTCTTCTGCTGTGGGAATGATTAGGGATACTCCCAAGCCTCTGTACAAGACCTGAAATGAGCCCTTCCTTTCCACTCCAATTCCATGGGATGGTTATTCAGGAATATCCTGATATTGTCAGAAATATTTACTGTATATGCTTTTGATCTTATGCAAGCATAAATTAATTTTTGTTTGTTTGTTTTTTCAGTTGTCAGTCAGTTGCGTACACATAGTGTAATCCAATACACAGAGAAGTAGGAAGTCTCCAAAGTGCTTTTGTCTTTTCAAGAATTTTAAGCTTTGCAAATATAGTAACTTTTGGCAGATGTCTAGTATGAAGGGTCTGAGTAGAAAATAACAATCATTATGTATCTAATGTCATAGTTTCTGTGTTTGTTCAGAGCTTGGCCATAAGTAATGTTCTGGTTTGGTTTTTTTGGGTGTATTTTTTTGTTTATTTTTATGTAATGGCGCAGGCGAGAGTCACAGAAGCACACTTGTTTGTTTCAAGTTTCAGAGGAGAGGTAGGAAAGGGTACTTGTTGAAATAAGAAATTTAGAAAGTGTATAGGTTGAGACCACAAACCCAGTCCTATTCTTGCTCAGACTGGACCAGCCACTGCCTTGCATGACTTGTAATCACATGCATACCTATTGGATCCATGACATTGCACTTGTGTACAAAACTGGAAAAGAAAAAGGGCTGCTGCCTTTGGTGGTGGTCTTCTGGTTTGCTGAGGTATTCATAGGTTTGCTGAGGTCTTGATAGGTTTGCTTGCCAGAGTCCTTTCACTGAACTCACTGCATTAACATGTGGAATGCAACAGGCTACATAGCTGCTTTGTGCTTGACTTGGTCTGTTTTAGGAGGGAATAAAAACTCTTGGCTGAATTAAAACAACCAAACTTCTGAAGAGGTATTCAGTACCTTCAATTAAAATCAGTGATTTTGTAAGGCAGGCCTGCTTTATGCTGTATATTTTTTCTGTCAAATGAGCGGCATCTTTGCACAATATTTGACAGGTAGAGCTGCATGAAAGAAGATGCTTCCTTAAAGCATGAAGCAGAGATGCAGAAAACTGTATTGGTAGTGATGTACCAGATCAGCTGCGGTCTCTCCCTACAGACTGAGAAATGTTATTATGTGACCTCTTGGTGAAAGCAGTGATCATTATAATAGTTAAATTCAATATGGCTCAAATCAAGATAGAGATTTTATGAAATAGTCAGAGAGGGTCTTTGCTGCTGCTGTTGTTACAAGTGTTTATGACTAAATAGCTTTATATTTTAGATGAAAACAAATCCAATTATTCAGATTAAAAAAAAAAAGCTGCTAGAAATAAAATTAAAAAAAAACCCAAAAACAAAAAAAAAATAAAAACAAACAAAAAACCAAACCAACCAAACAAAAAAAAACCCAAACCAAAAAACTATGGATATGGGTATTATGTATTAAAAGTGACCAGTGTCTTATATTTAAGTAACTCAAATACACCTAGTATGTGTCTGGAACAGACTAGTGCCAAAGAACCCAAAACTGCTTACTTGAGTTGTTTTCCCTGATTATTTTGAAAGCTGACATATTTTTGTCATTGACATCTCTGTATTACCAAAATATTTTAGATAATAAGTTCTAACTCAATTTGTGGAACTTGACTGTATTTCTTGGTTTTGCCAGTTTGTGTGAAGCTTAAACTGCAGATAGGTCAAAAATGAATGAAAGGGTATTAACTACCCCTTCATATTAACCCTGCCTATGGATATTACTGAGGAGTCCACTGACAGCTGTGGCTTTGGGGATTTTTGGTGAAATAGGAAATTGAAACCAAGAGATTCTGTAATTTGGTTTAGCCTGAGGCAGAAAGCAGTAATTTTCTGAGGTCTGCTGCATTGCTGCAGACTGAGCTCAGTGCATCACTGAAGGTGATGGGTGTCATTGTCAAAATCTTTCTTGCACTCATAGGAGAAGTTTGAAAGAACTCAGAGACTTGGTAAAGAACATGCCAGTGGGGCAGTTATGTGGGAAGATGTTGCTTTCTTTGTATGCACTTTTAATTTGTCCTATGTCATTTGTTCATATCACTATTTTGCATATGGTGGAGCAACTCTTTTCAGATTTATTTAACTTTTTTTGGCATCTTATTTCCAAATGTGTGCTTTCTGTCTGTGCCAACTGCCATGAGTTGGCAGACTAAAGAGGTAGCAGGATATGGGGGAGTTTGGTAAAGAAAATACAAGAATTTCACTTCAGTGTGGAAAGAAACACCAATAATATCTTGATCATTGTATTTTTGTAACTAATTTGACATAGATCATTGGTGACTGGAGCCTACTAAAGCAATGTGGTCACTTCACACAGACTATCAATATATAAATGCAAGACAGAGAAGAGAGGCATGGTTTTCTTGACTACTTGGCTGTTTCTTGACAAGTGCAATATATAGTGGTCTGTGAGTGCCCTCCTTGCCATTTTTTTCAGTGTGCATGTATGGGTGGGTGATACTGAGAGGTGAAGACAAACTGTTTCGTTCTCCTAAACACTTTCTTCTTTCTCCCTTTCTTTCTCATCTATTTTTCTTTTATTAATTCTCCTTTCACTGTTATATGACATCAAGGAATGCCATTCACATTGAAAGTTTTTGAGAATTTGGTTAAAAAGGTAGGGAGTTTGACAAGGGGAATATGCAGACAGAAGATGTGTGTGTGGCAGATGTTTCTTCTGCTGGTGAGCTTGGCTCCTGAGCTTTTGTATATATCAGAAATATAAACTCAGATCTGACTTGGCAAAGAGCCCTTAGCTCTTGAGCAGCTGACTTGAGACCTCAGGACAGAAATTTTCCTGGTTTCCTCTGAGCTACAGCTTCAAAATGTAAATTAGTTCATATTGATTTTGTGTATTTGTGTGAATGTGTTCATACCTACATACTTCCTTCCACCCCCCACCCTCTCCACCCCCTCCCCCACAAGTATTTTAGAATTCTCTTTTATGTAATTTTCCTTTCCTTCTGTTTTGTCCAAAGTTTTAATGCCCTTCATACAGGATGTTGTGGAATAAAAATCTATGTAGAGGTAACATCTTAAACCGGCAGTCAGCCCTTTGCCAGCTGTGTGGGCAGACACACAGACCATTTGAAGGCCCTCTGGTTTGGAGAGAAAGACAGCTTCAGAGGAAAGATAATGTTTGGGAAATAAAACGCAGCTTTCAAGGACTGGGGCACAGGTTGGATGCCATTTGGATTTTTCTTCATCTTATCCTTTCTAAAATTTTCCAGTTTTAGGTCAAAACCATGTTTCTTGCAGAAATCCAGCAACTTCAAAGTCCTTCTGCTGACAAAAGTTTCACAGCTTGGACTGAAGTTACTGATATGATGGAAGCTGCTGTGGGCTTTGAGACCTCATGGGGTGTTCTAGCCAAAATGCTCTTGTTCATTAAAAATTGAAGAGCCAAAAGCAAACCATAGGAAAGAATATGTAATGTTTTTAAAAGACTAAAGTTTTAAAATTTTCTCAATGTTAAAAAATGTCATGCAGCATTCGGAACAACCCATTTTACTATTTTTGTAATTATATTTTTTTATGCTTGTGGCATCTACCTGTTCCACCATCAGTTAGTACTTTGTCTGTTACAGAAATGAACCAAGAAGCCATTGTGATTGAATGGATTTGCAGTCTAAATGTACAAGTATTAGCAGTAGACAAAGGAAACATTAGTATCGCCTTTTTGGAAATGAGGTATGTGTACAGGGAAATTCAGTAATTTGATTTTACGTAATCTGCATCTGCTCAGGATCTGGATCCCTAGGAACAGAGCCCACATTTTGCAAAATCTCTGAAAATATGAATCTGTTTCATACGACTGGGTCATTGAACAGGTCAGAATAATTTAAGAATCACATAGAAGGTGGCCTCCCCAGTGTAAGTGTCCCCACGATGTAATTTAACTGATAGTATTCTAAGCCCCATTTCACTGAAAGAGAACTAATAGAGAAGTGAAGCAGATTTTCTATGGCATTCCCAAGCCAGATTTTCCAAAGAGGTGTTATAAGGCTAATGTAGGATTTTTCTTGCTTTCACAGTAGTTCACTCTCTCGACTTTCACTGAGATATGAGCAGCATCACAGTCTTCATTAATAAATGCCACTGATTAGTTAAAAGGCAGGTATGTGAAAGAGTGCTACTGTATGCTTATATGTGATCAAAGCAGCTATAAAATTCCACCACTATGCCATGATAAAAAATAATTAAAAAAGAAGTTGTATCTGTTAGTACTGAGTTTGTCCTGGTTCAGGCTTTAAAAAATTTGAAGTTTGGGTTCTGTCTAGCCTTGTAGTCCTTTGTAGAACTAAACCATATAATATTGTAATATGATAAATACAACATTATTTTACCTTGTGATTTTTTAAAAATTTATTCATATCTGCTTTCAAAAATCAATACATTTTTTCCTGTGAACTCTGTTAATTGATCTCAGATTTTTATAGAGTAGCTTCAGCTTCCTAATATTTCACAGAAGTGGTTTTGAGACAAATTAAATTTATCTTTTTGAGATCAGTTTTCCTTTTTCGTTAATCATCTTTGACTATATAGCAGGAATTGTCTGAATGCTGCTTTTTGCACTAAATGTTTAGTTCATTTAATTTCTTATTATAAAAGCACTTTCTGTAACAGGATTGGCATTTATTTAAACAGTACAAGAATGTTCTGTACCATTATCAAAGTAACCACCTGGAGTGCTGTAAGTAATGCAGGTACATGGAACACAACTGCGCTTTATTACAGATTTTCAAATGCAAAGTAGCTGCATGTCAATTTAAAATAACTGTTAACTTCAGTAGAGTTTCTCAAGATTTATACATCTTGATATGTAATTGAGAACAAAATGCAGCTTCATGTATACATCTAATAATGCAGCAGCATTGCAAAAGACATAAATCTTAACTTTACTGCTGTCAAATAAATTATTTGCTAAGCACTATAATTAAACTACAAACCAATTCATTAGTTGCAGGCAGCATCACTAAATTGGGTCTAATAGAAGCTACGTAGTTGCAGAATGTGAGTGTCTGATTGTGAATATTATTGCTGTGACAGCAACAGTTAATTCAAATAATGATGGAACTTTAATGAATGAGGTTGTGTGACAGAACTAGCAAGAGCAGGTTTGCTGAATAATTGGTTCTTTCTTGGTACAGTAAGTCATTGATTTCTATTCTCTTCCTTTTCCTCCTTCCTCTTACATTTGTAATCATCAATCTGGTCATATACGCACAATGTCCTGAGACCTCAGCTACAGCTGCTGTAGCAGTCTGCTGCCTATCAGAACAGAGCAGGCCTGGCAGAAGAAATGCCAGACCAAATCCAGCACCAAGCCTGCAGGCGTGGGGTCCCAGGGGTGCAGGTTGTGAAAGAAAGTGAGGAAGAGCTCTCAGTGGTGAGGAACAACTCCTCCACTGTGCTGCAGCCAGAGCTGGGACAACAGTGGCGGTTCTGCTGCAAAGCTCTTCCACCTGCTCCTCATTATTTTAAGAAATGAAGTTGCAGCCTAATGTAGTGCTTTCCAAGTGTAAAGTGATGTCTCTGCACTGCAGATCTGATGTATTAGTTTCCTTCATTCACTTTTCCTTGATTTGATCTGTTGCTGTTTTGCTCACAGATCAAACACATTGTCCTTTTCTCTTACAGTGTGAATACTCATCCATTTATATATACATGAGCCATGGCAGAGTGTGTGCTTGCACAGGAGCTCAGGAATGTATACATCTGTACATAGCTCATGCTACAACGTTTGCAAAGCTATAATATCACAGTTTCCCAGCAAATGCTTTCTGGATGTGTAACATCATCTAGTACGTAATCCTGTTTAATATATTTTTTCGATAGCACCAGAATATGACTTGTACTGCCAGATTTAAATTTAAAGTAGTTACTGTAATAGCCATATTAAGGAGAAATGAAAAATATGAACTAAACCACTCGAGACAGTTGGTTAAGATGTGGAGGTGTCCAAAGATCAGATTATCTATATTAGGATAAGTCAATTTTCTTGTACATTTCATTTTTTCTTAACATTTCTCAGAAAGTTTGGATTTGGAGCTATATTTAGTCCCTCAAGGGCACTGCTTTGATTTTGTTTTCGCATGCTGAAAGCTTTGATTGGACCTGCGTGTTAACTTGCCATCACTTCAAGGAAGTGTTACATAGATTCATCAGTACTCATTTTCCCGTGCCCTGACTCCCTGACGTGTTCTGCAGCACGCGGGTGGAATGACAGCTCCCTGCTGCTGATGCCACCGCAGCCTGTGCACTCCTCTCACACACAGATTCTGGTTTTTAATGCCATATAACTGCATTTAAGTGTTCAGAAATTTGGGACATCTACTTTGCAAACTCTGACAGTGCCGAAACAAGGCTCCTGAATAATTTGTAAAAATAACATTTTTCATAGGTCTCCAAACACTGGAGTGACAGGTACAGTCTGTGCAGGCACAAAGAAATCTGTTCTTTTCTATGTGCCCTGTGTCATATCCTTACCAATATTATATGTTCCACATATGATTCCACATGATGATTCCACATGGATTCTAGAATTCCTCTAATTGTGAGTTCTAATTTCATAGAATAATGAAATATTGACCCAGACAAGGGATGTAAGTATCCACAGAGCTGGAGGAGAGATAGCAATGATTTAGGTAGTACACACATTTCTCTCTTTTACTGGCATGCAAAATTTTCATTGGATTCTGGAGAGTTGAGAAATTCAGGCTTTTTAATCTGCAGTCTGTAGGATTCTTGCAGATGCTTTGCAAATACTTTTGTATTCCAAGAACTCTGGACTGATCTTCTGCCAAAATCCAGGAGGTGTTCTTCTGCTTTTTCTGATAAAGCAGGCTGTCTTTGCTTGGTATCCTGTCAACCAGGATCTAGAGTAGCATAATAAAACATGTGCTGCTTTATTATAATCTTTAGTGATTAGATAGCATTTAAAATAATTTCCAAATGGTAAACTCAGTTGCAGTTCCTCATTATGGCCCCTAAAGAGACAGGATTAGGTACAACAGATTAAAAGCTCAAAACTTTGTTTAAATATTATAAAATCTGAAGACTTTCTCAATCTGTAACTTTATAACTTCATTCTGAAAAGAATTGGGCGTATGTTATTTATATTGTGTGCAGGCTTCCGTCATTCTTCCTTCCCACCTGAGTAAGGTTTTTAAATGACAATGATTTTTATTTTGTAATAATTTGTTATATACTAAGGATAGTCTGACATTTACCCTTTGGCAGCATTTGAATGCTACTGGAGAGCTTCAGTTTTGACTCTGTACCTTTGTGTTGATAATCAGTTGCTGTTTAAACAGGTGCTCAATAGAAAACAGTTTTCAGCTACTTCCATATGGACTTTTTCTTGCCAGTGCTCACTGCAGCATCCTGTTGAGGAGTGCTGCCAGGAACCACTGACTCTGTATTTTGAGAGTTTACATACAAGCATTAGACAGTTCTTCACACCAAATTCTCTTCATGTTTGTAGTTTTGCAGCTAATAAAAGCTGCAAATGAGCAGATGCTCCCATTTCTTTTGAAAGTCATGGATTTGTCTACATTTGCTTGAAGTTTAGTCTTTTCCTTCTGGAACAATAAGAGATGTAAATTCACTAAGAAGAAAATAAGAGGGAGGTTTTAGCCGGGTGGGGATTAGTCCCTTCTCCCAAATAACAAGTGAAAGGAGGAGAGGAAATGGCCTCAAATTGCACAAGGGGAAGTTTAGGTCAGATACTAGGAAAAGCTTCTTTATGAAAGAGTTATCAAGCATTGGGACAGGGAGCCCAAAGAAGTGGTGAAATCACTATATCTGGAGGGATTTGAAAAACCTGCAGATGTGGTGCTTTGGGACATAGTGTAGTGGTGTTTTGGCACCTGGATTAATTATTGGACTTGATAATATTAAAAGACTTTTCCAATCTAAATGATTCTGTGATTCTATAAAATCATGGAGTAGCATGTTATATGCAAACTTTATAGCAAATCACTAATGGGTAGTTCCTGAAGGATTTTAAAATTTAATTCAACATTTCTTTGCTGGATTAGCTTTCATCTCCTAAATCAGTATAATGAAGGCTTACCTATAAAGTTGTATATAAAATAATATTTTATAAAGAATAATATGTTGTAGTAGTTGCTGTTTGACTCTTTGATGATTATTATCAATGGTAATCCTTAAAGATCCAAAGAGCTTTGTGAAACAGGTATTTTAGAGCTCTGCTGTGTTTATCCAATATACTCTGAATAGAGTCTAAAATTTACTTTATTTAAAAATGAGTAAAAAGACACAGATATGTTTAAATGGATTAATATTCTTCTATGCACTGTATATTTCTTAAAAAACAGTTGCATCAGTTTAATTTGCATTTGAATGTTTACTTATGGAAATTAAATCTATCTCAGTCAGATATATTTTTTGAGGGCAACTGCATGGTGTTCAAAGATGCAGTTTGAAATTGCATTGTATATGGTTCAGACACAACTGAGTGTGGAATGACTAACTGAAAATTAAATTGATTTAAACCACCTCTAGGGATGCTTGATATAAGTATCCACACAGAATGGTTGGTAAGTGGTAACTTCTTAAGCGATTGTAACTCCATGACTCTCAGTAAGCGTTGGTATCTTCAGGAGAAACTTAGCTCAGAATTGTAATCAGTTTATTAAAGCTTAATAAGTGACCTTGCATCAGCTGAGGTACAACAGTGAAAGCCCAGCAACATAATCTACCTTAAATCTCAGTGTAAGAGGTTTGAGCTCCATGGGATTACCTGCCTGGCCTGAGAGTGCCTGAGAGTATCCTGAGGGTAAGGATAACAGAGTTGTGGTAACGTGAATTTGAGATGATAATGAAGTGTGTTGGGATATGTGTTTGTGTTTTTCCTGGTGCATTAAAAAAACTCAATGGATTATAGCCACCAGTATGTAAATGAAACAACTGTAGTAAAATTCTTCTGGTGGTACTGCCCAAGGCCTGTAAATTAATCACATAGGTATTTATTAGAATCTTCTTTGGAAATTCCAGTAAGCTTGTGTTTAAATGTTTAAATTACATACCTTTCTGTTTTTCAAAAATGTTGAACTTTGAAATGACTGCAAGTTGCTAAAGGTTCAGTACTTCTAAAAAAACAAGCCATGTATTTAGGCTCTTAATAAAATAGGAGAGCCTGGTTTGAGCACCCTCAAGGTATGATCCATAGTCTATTATATTAATAAGAAGCCTTCAATTTATCTTAAAGATATTAACTTCATCTGTAATTGATTCTGAGCTATTACTGTATATGTAAAAATATATTTTTTAAAAGAATATCTCACTCTGCAATGGATGAACTTCTGGAGAGGTATTCACCTGCAGTGATCACATCTGTGTAGCTGTGCAAAACAAACCAGTGACTCGGCTTAGAAAGAGCTCCTCAGGGACTGAAGTCTGTACAATACAGGTCAGCAGGTGAAAATGCAGACTCTCTGTAATTGGTAGTGGGTTTTTTTATTCACAGGTGTGATGTTTCCTCTGAATTGTTGTAAAAGATATTGGAAACCAATATTTTGACTTGGGGTCCTCTCTGCGTGATGAAACAATGCTCCAAGCTCACCTGCTTCCCAGCAGTGTCAGAAAGTAGTCTAAAGTATGTTCCTTCACTAGTGCTTGATTTAAAAAAGGAAAATAAATCAGAATGCCAGGACTGTGGGCATTCTCCCATTCACTTGAATCCAGCCATTTCAGTAAATACAACCCAGGCTGGTGTAGAGTACTGGTATTTTCCCTGTTGGATGGGTGGTAGGAAGTAGGCATTAAGACCTTGTATAATTCTTCTTGCACGAGCATTTATCTTGCCTTACAAAGATGTGGGAATGATGCTGCACCAGCTGCAGGAGCCAAACCAAACTCTCTTCTGTTGAAGACCCTTCAGGTGAGTTTAGAGGGTCATGGTTGGGCATGCTGACCAGCTTTTTTGATAGCCTAAGGATGGCAGGCTGTCACTCTGTCATCTCTGTCCATATGGATCTCTGGTGTCCTGACTGAGTGTTTGAGGAAGTAAGTAGAAATCTAAAGCACTCTTTTGAGGCTTCAGTAATTTAGGACAACACTCAAGTTTTCTGTTTCTTTGATTAAACTTCTTTCCAAGTTTAAGTACTATGTGTTTTTAAAATTAAGATATATAAAATCAAGATGAAGTAGCAAGCTGGAATATTTTGTAGAAAATTAACCAAGTTAGAATCTTATTATTATCTAGTACAATATTTTTTATTAATGCATTTAAATAGTCAAACTTGGATGTGATCAATTAGTGAGATTGCATTTGATGCAAATTTCAATTCATTGTTACTGTCACCACGTTCATCTGTGTTGTAATAACATCTATACTGATGTGTACATCAGTGTACACATGTAATAACGTGTACTAAGCTAGTTCAAAAGGTTGGCTCTGCCATGGAATGCATTGATGAGCTTGCACAGTTGGGAAGGGTCTTGGAATGAGTCAGAATTGTGTGTTTAATATTGAAAGATTTCTGTGGTACTGTAGTGAGCTGTAAATATTGAGCTTGAAACAGTAGCTCATTACTTCAAACCTCACTATGTTGTGAACAAGAGTTTAGATAAGAACCCCAGCCTGGATAAAGGATAGGTTTTGATTTCATTCTTTATTTCTTTCCAGATTTCACTTTCTTCCATTAATTATTGAACAGAAATATTAGACTGAGAAAAATTCATTTTATCTTTTCCAGAGGTGAATATAATCTCAGGAAAAGGAATACACATAAACAGTATAACACATTTCTTATTCTGAGGTTAACAAATAAGGAACAGATGACAAAATATTAAAGAACTAGCGGTTTCTTATCAATCCCTCACTCAGTTTTTTTTCTCTTTTAAGTTATACAAATAATTTTTACTAGACGAGCCTCCATACGTATTTCACTTCTAGCTCATGTCTTCTCTGGCCTTCCTTTAAAAGACAAAAATGTGTTTGAATTTTCTTTCTGGTCTAACCAGTTTTTCTCCTCATTCAAGGTATATGTTTTATATTAGCATTACAATCTGTAGGAGAAAGGGTCCAAGACACTACTTGAAAGCACAGGTGAAAGGGTTTGTGCTGCAAGTGTCATTATGTGACTCTGTTGATAAACAGTCTCTTCATCATCCTTCCAAAAGGCTGATGGGGTTATTTGGATATTATTTGAAACTAAATTGAGGTAGGAGAAAAACCCATGTAAGTGTTTGCATTGGAAGTGAAGGAACCCTTTCAGGACACCACCTATGAATAATGGTGTCAACAATGGAAAGAGAAATAGGACTGCTCCTGATGTGTTTCCTTTCACCATTTATTATCCTAGTTTTTCAGCAGCAAACTAGAGGCTGGAAGCTGTTCAGTGGTACAGCAGTTCAGTGCTGTGGCTCTCCTGGTGAGCCTTTCCCAATGTTATCCAGGTATGAAAAAGCCTTTGAACCCTTTCATAGATGTGGCCGAGAGTGACTTTTTCTGATAATTCTTTTCCACGTTTTCTTACTCAGAAAGAGGGGCAACTGCCTCTTTTCTAGAAGCCAAGATCTGAAAGTGGGTAGCTATAGTAGCTGTCTTTTATCATTCTGCTTGGAGGAAGAGGTCAGGCCACTTCACAACAATGAAAAGTGATGTATCATGGACAGGGTCAAAAGCAGAATGTGCTTTATTCTCCTAGAATTACTTTAACTCTTAAAGAGATGGATTTTGCTCCAACTTATGTCCAGTAGGGAATATCTGCACTGACTTTTGTGGAACAGTTTACAGATAAAGCATCTACTGTCGAGCTGAACAGATCATCTTAATCACTGCTTATATAAATCTGTTTCTTCCCACCTATCATCACTTTGTGAACAACTGTCTTATATTTTCCTTCTTCAGAGCTTTAGTTGTCTCTTCAGTCTGCTTTTGTCACTGAGTTGCAAAAAATGTTCTTGTAGCCAAGGTAGCATAAAATTCCAGTGCATTCACTTTCCTGCATTTCATAATATGTCCATTTATATTGGCAAATTCAGCTGTGTGAAATACATGGCATGGAGACTGTTCTAAATCCTTCACTGATGGGAGGTTTGTCAACAGGCCCTTTTTGAATCCTTAGTAGAGACAAGTTCAGGGTTACATAGTGATCTGTGTTGGATCAAATGCTTGGCTGAACCTGGATTTTGCTAGGGGTAGTCAAGGTTTCAGAACATTAGTGCCATATGATAACTAAGCAGTGACTATCTTACTGCTTACTTTTTGCATGCCAAGTCCCTTTGAAGCCAGTGCCTTGAAGAGCTATGTCCTGTAATGCCCATATGAAAGACCAGGCTGAAACGTATTGCTGCTCTAAATACAAAAAGGCTGACGTTGCTTCAGCTTTCTCTAGCAGTGCTGTGGCTGTTGAGACACTGTTGGTCTTTAATGCCATTAATGTGTCATGATTAATAAAAGTAACTACTTCTGCTCCGATTTAGTATCTTGACCCAGATCTGACAATCTCAGAATCATCTATCACACAGGAGTTTCCCCTCTCCTGCTCTTGACAGATTACATGCTTTTGTTTCAGAGTTGAGCTCTCCTCTGATGCAGATGTACAGTCACTTTCCAGACAGTATCTCTTTCTCATGAAAAAGATTTATTAATTCCAAAAGTCCCTTTCCTTAGTGACTCTTTTAACTAATTTGTACTAGCACCATCTTTCTTACCCATTTTCTTCTGGTAAGGTTCATAACCTAACAGTGTAGTTAACAGTGAATTGGCAATGAATGCATCAAAAGGTCAGTCCATGAAGGTCCAGAATGTCCTAATAGTGGCACAGTGTTCTTGTTGCAAATATTTTGTTGTTGTTGAAATACAGTAAATTGAAACTGAAGCTTTCAAACTGAATGTGGCTCCTTCTTAGAACAGTTTAATGCTTTGTTTCCTCTAATAGGATAATGAAAGTATCGAAAGTTCACTTGTCATGATCATACTCAGTTCATAATGAACCACTGTACAGGAAATTTTGAGGGTCCATCTGAGGTGGTAATTTTCATGACTTCTGATCATGTTTTTATTAAAGATTCTCTCCCAGGAATTTGGAAATTGTTCTTAATCCCTATATATGTAGGATTACATTTTCAAAACTGTCTAATATAGTCTGCTCCCACTGGTTGCAGTCAAATGCAGTTTCACTTCTGACTTCAGTGACAGAATTATGTGCCTACTCTACATGCTTTAACAGTCAAGTTCCCTGGTTGTTTTAAATTTGGATGCACTTATCCCTGACAATTTTACTTCGCTTGATAAAATTCCTTATGGATTTGGTTCTTGACCATATCCCATGATCAGTATAACCTTGCTAATAAGGAGTTATAAACTTGTAGGTGGTTTCATCTGACCTAACTTTCCATGGCAGTGCCTTTATATGCTCACTTTTACTATTTGATAACCATTTTGTCCTCCTTGAGCAAAGACGCTTTGAAACATTTCAAGTCTTAAAGGAAATTCAGTGTTAAGGGATTTGAAAAAGGTTTCTTCTTGAACATCCCATTATCCAAAGAATACAAGAAAGGAATAGTTATGGTACCATGAGGCTTCATATAAGAGTAATTGATTGGAAGGTAGTATTTTAATCTGGAGATTAGTGCTCTATAAGAGACTTAACTGAGAATCGCCTTGCGTTGAATACGCCAGTAGGTGAGATCATCGTTTAGGTGGTCACAGAAATGACTGGGAATATCTGTCTGTTTCCTTGTTATTCTCTCCTTCATTCTCTACCATTCTTTTCCTCTAGGTCTTCCCATTCAAGTTCACTATGCAGAACAGCTGCCATGGGCCAGCTCCTGCTGAGCCAGGCTGAGGGGAGAGCACAGATTTGTGTTGCTCTTCTGTGCTAGGGTGTGGATGGGTGTTGCACATAATGAACTCAGACAAAAAAAAGAAGAAAAAAAGAAAAGCACTAAAACCAAAACAGAGCCTGAGCACTTTTGGGGAGGGTGGGATGGTGGTCTGGGAAAATGCAATTGTTGTGTATTCCATCTGTGCCAGCATCTGAGAGGAATGGTTATTAGAGCAGGACCCAGAGCATCACACCTGCAGTCCAGTCTCTGTGGGATCAGTAATTACATGTTAATTAACAAGTCTGGAATGAGTGAGAGTTTGCATGTCAGCAGATAATCTGTATAGTGAGTAATAAACTGCAGAATGTTTTCAATTAACAGGCTTGAAAAGGAAATCCCAGTGAGTGTTTTGCTTGGTTGGAAGGATGGAATGAATGCACTCTGTTGTTAGTTACCCTCCAAATAGGAAAGTGGCAGATTTAAAAACTACATTGTAAAGATTAAGATCTGAGAATACATATGCTAAAGCTACTCTGCTACTGTGCATTGATGAAATCATACAGAGTAAACTTCAGTGAAATGAAATTTTTCACTTGATTAAATAAGAGCAAACATGGAAAAATCCATTCTTGCATAGATTCTTTCAGGCTTTAAGGTCTAAAATGTATTTTTATTGCAAGTTTTTTAATGGACTGAAGTAGGGACAACTCCAGAACCTGTTCGCCAGGGAAACAAATGTTGCATTCTTTCTTTGGTCCAAATTCTGGGAATCACTGACTATATTTCACCTCTCTGAGGCTTTTCACTGTGATCTCTAGGTGTTAGATTAACTCTATTATATGTTTACATAGTAATGTAAGGAGAACTTATTTCTTAGTGACCTGACGTGTGTTTTAACTTGACTTTATTTCTGTTCTGTCCATGTTTGCACCCAGGAGCAGCATTTGAAAATGTAATTTCCAAAAGTATTGGATCAATTTTATAATTTTAATTTTTTTTTTCTCCTAGGATGATATTGCAAGAGCAGGCAATCTGGGACCCTGCTTTTTAATTAGGTACAAGTAAGGAGATCTTATACAATGGAAGAATGCTGAAAAATTTGTTTGGAATTTACAATTTATAGAAGTGAACTATAAAACCTTTGCATTAAGAACTTCAAGATATGTAGTACATAATTTTGAACAACTTTCAAGCACTGCAGATGGGTCAGAACCATTCAAATGAACCTGAAGTCATAGTTTTCAAATTAATTCTTGATAAGAAAGTTGCATTCAAAATTAAAGTGAGTCAGAAGATGTATATTGTGATGGCCATGATGTGTTTAAAATTACTGTTATGGAGATACACTCAAAATATGTATGATTTTCAGTCTTGTGAATATCCAGAACTATGTGTCTCTGGCTCCATGTTGTGCAGCTGCTTATAATGTTTTGTCCCAGATAGGATGCTTTTGGCAAAGGAAATCTGATACAGAACTGCTTTATACACTCTTCATCTGCATGGCTCATCTTCAGCTCCTCCCAAGCAGGACTGGAGCTGTGTGAAGCTCTGGCTGGGCTGAACTACGGAAGCAGGACGATAAACTCCACTCTTGTGCTACTGACACATCATGTATCTCTGATAATGAACATTTTGTACCAAGATATTTTTGTTTTTTAAATCTTGGAACAAGTGCAGCTTGGATATGAATAATGTCAACAGTTGTAGCTTTTCTTCAGTTTTCAGGTTGATAGCGAGCTGTTGGCCTGTCTGAAGTACAGAATGTAGAATCCCCTTTACAGCCTGGATGGTACATCTTAACCCATTCAACCACTGAACTAGTTGTGTTCAAGGCATGAGTTGTCCTTTTTGGACCTTCTGTCAACATCAATTTCCCTCCCTCACCCCCATCCCTCAGATTGTTGCTGCCAATTGTAGGGAAGCAAGGCAAAGGCACAGGGGAAGGTGCTAGATCATTCCCACATGGTGAGATGTAGCAGAGTTGGGCCAGTCACTTGAAAAGTCCAGCTGCTGTGAGAAGTTTTCCCCAATTTCTCTTCTATGTTTTCCTGCAGATCCCTTCCTAGCTACTGATATTAACTGAACTGATATTGGATACAAGAGATCTTGATACAATCTAAGGCATCATCTCCTTCATGGAGCTAAATTTTTTATTACCTTGTAATTAATTTGTATGGTTCTCTGTAGCACCTGTTAGGAAATTAAATTGGATTTACAGATTTGGCCAAGCCCCTTCTAGGACAGGCAGGCAGGTTTTCTGCCATTTCAGATAAACCATGATCCTTGACTTCAACACACTTCAGTTCTTGTGAGGGCTTATCAGTGCTCACCTCCATCAAGTGCATGATGGTAGGTTATCCTTAATTAAATTAATCTGGTTCACAATCTTCCCCTCCTCCCTTCCTCTTTCCCCCTTCCTTCCCCTCCTGTATTTCTGAAGGATACCTGACCTTGTATCTCACTCACGTCAGCTTGCAGATTTTTTAGTCTTCTCTTGTCATGTTAAATCCAGGATTAGTTGGAGCCCAAGAAATGGGTTATGTTTTTCACTCTGAAGACAGTGTGCATCTAGAATTATGTCCTCACAGGTAATTGAAGTTGCAGCTGTTGTACAAGCCACCTCTTTTCACACTGTCAGGGAAGGAGGCACTGTGGAAGATGACTAGCACTTTAAATCAGCAGTTGGTGTTTCTAACACATGTATTAATGTGAAGAATTTTATCTGCAAACATTGAGGTTGAAATGAGAGATTTCTTTGGATACAAAATGTTATTGTGGTTGTCTTGTGTTGACCCTTTGGGTTTTCCACCAGTCTGACAGCTGTCCATAATTTACTGCTCAGAATATTTGTAAAGGGATAGCAATTTATATTTTTCTCCCTTACATTTCTCTCCTAATTTTGGGTACATGTAGAAATGATCTAATTACTAGTGACTCCTCTTAGAAATTTGCAATTTGATGGGTTATGCTGTACAAAATGCTAAAATAAAAATACCAGTGAAACATAGCAGCAGGACAGGACTTATAAACTGCTATGAAATAAAATCACATGGAAGTGGAGTGTAAAGGACTTTACTTAGGTTTTCAGATGTTCAGCCAATCTCATGGAAGTAATTTAACTCCTTTGTACCTGTTTGTCTCTTTTTTGCCATCACCCATGTGATTTACAGTTTCTAGAAATTCCTCTTACAAGTGTCTCTAAAATGCTCTGAGACACCTGGATGCCGAAGAACTATAAATATTAGCAAATAATCTTCCATTTGTATTGCTGTCTGAACTGGGGTCACCACCAAGGCTTTAAAAACAGGCTTTCAAACCATGCATTCTCAAATTAGAAGTAGTTTCAAAAAGCTGACGCTTTTCCCAAAGTCTATAAAATCAGCTAATCCCAAAGAAAAGCGGATGTCCTTAATTCATCTTGCCTTAATTTCTGCGATGTTAATGCCTCTTGTCGAGGCTGTCAGTGTGGCTCCATGGTGAATCTCTCCGTACCCTCTTTGCAGGGGCTGCTTGAAATGGTGTGGGATTTCTGAGCTGAGACGCCTGGCCAAAATCCTGTCCTGCTGTGTGAGAGTGCCTTACCCCACCAGGCAGGGGGCCATGCTGAACCTGCTGGGTTTTTAACTAGGCATCATGAGTCAGACACTTTACTGTTAAAAGTGCAGGGTTTGGGCTATTTAATTATTTGTTAGCTGTAAGAATCTGAGGACTCACGAACCGTCTCTTTTGAGGAATGCAGTGATTTCATCAGATAAATGTTTAAAGCAGGGCTAAGATAGCAGCGAACCACAGCAGAAAAATATTTTTTCCTTTGAGATAACCTCTTAAATATATACATATTTAAAACCATTTTATCTTTTCCGTCTGATTCTAAGCACCCCTTCTGTCAGTAGCAGACAGAATTAAAAAGAGAAAACCCTCAGTGGATGCCTTTTTTTTTTTTTTTTTTTTTTTGTGAAATGTGTCAGATGATAAGCAAAATGTAACTGGGTATTTATTCTACTTTTCATGTGCCCTGCAAACTCTGGAAGGCAGCAAGAGATAGAGCAGCAACAGCCTGATAAGCCTGGCTTTTCCCTTTTTGCTGGCTTTCTGTTTACTTTACTTCCTTTGAGGGAACACTGGGCTGGAGACCAAATGTCTTTACTCATCTGGGAGATTTTAGAGCTGCTGGGAATAGACTGGTGTGAAAAGCAACTCCTTGATTACAAGATTTGTAGGTAAATGTTACCCTTGCAATAATCACCATTTCCCCTCCATCTCCTCCACAGCACATTCTGTTCTAGCAGTCCTTAACAAACAATAATAGCAAAAATAAGGCGTATTTTTTTTACACTGGTTATTTTCTCTCTCCTTACTGAAAAGGACACATAATGGAATGAATCTGGCTTCCCATCTGTTGCTAGGTGCAATTCAAAGTGGCAGTTTTGACCTATAAAGATTTGGCTGTTTTGCGTCATGCTTACCCTAGAGACCGCCTCTCCCCTTTAATTTCTCTGTGTCTCCATTTTCCATCTGTGAAAAATCAGGATAACACTACTTTTCTACTTCACAGGGATTTTACAAGGACACATTTATTAACAGGCACAAAGCATAGGCTCTGCATTAGACATCACAAAAATATCTATGTCTAAAAACCTGCTGCCACCCTCTGTCCCACAGAACCCAAGCTGATTGACCTTCATTATGTGGCAGAAGGTGATTTTTTGTCCTAGGCAGTATTATGGATGTCCAGCTCTGAATCTTGCCATTTTAAAGCACATTCACAAAAGGATACTTGCAAGTCATCCATCTGAATTTGGTGTTTCCCATTAAATAGTTTGGGACATCCCAGGGGTATGGTATTGACCTGTGTGATATTTAACCTATCATTGAGCGTGCTTACATGTTGCACTTGTGGAGGCCAGTGGGAACCCAAGTAAGGGCCAGGGGGAACCACAAATTATTGGATTTAAGGAGCTGTGTGCAAGATACCTATTTGGGAATGGTTTCCTCAGAGCATGTACCTCCAGGGTTGTGGTGGCCTGTTGTATTAGAAGGGACGTAGTTCTTCAGCTAGCTCCATAAATCAGTAGTTCTCAGGTGCATTTTTGCAGTCACAGGCAGGTCAGGTTTAAGCAGTTCAACATGCCTGTTTGAGAGAAGACATCTCCAGGGCATGTTGGTTGATCAAAGTGATATTTTAGACTTGTACTAAATTATGGACTTAGTCTGCAAGAGTTCAGGGGATGGGCAGGGGAGTTTTGAGGAGCTGTGGCTGTGCAGCAGCAATCCTTCAATACAGACTCAGGGTATTTCATACCTCTCCTATTTCTGGTGAGATTGTTGGAATGACAAAATTCAAGCTCAGCAGTGATGGTAGTTCTGTGACTGAACAGCAGACAGGCCACCAGCATTCTTACAAGACATGGTCCATCAGCTAGATGGATTGACTTGCTCATTGATGTGGGCTCTGTGCCTACCAGCTCTTTATAACCCTTAGTAAAATCTTTGGAGTCTTATTTCCAGGCTGTGCTAAGCATGGCTGGCGCACATGATGTTAGCCCCCAGTGGGGATATTGGTAGCTATTCCCAGTCTTGCAGCGACAGAAAAGATGCAGGCTGTGCCAAAGTAGCACATGGGAAACTGTTATAAGGTCTATTAAAGATCATTGCAGTGTTTTAGGTTTTTCACCATATTACATGCAAATATTCTATTTTTTTCATAATATTATCTTTGTAACTGTAATGAAAATTGACCTTGTTTAATAAGAAACTGTTCTATTAAAACTCCACTGCGTTATGTGGGTATGCATACACAAGCTTTGGAGAATATGCAAAGTCTTCTGCAGAGAACTCTACCAGCTTAAAAATAAGAAAACTGAAGTTGCCACTTTACCTAACTCCTCTTACTTCTGTTCTTTGCGGTATATAATAATATATGTAGGATATATGATATATATCCTATTAAATTTAGGATATATATTATATGTAGGATATATATAATGTATATATATTATAATATATAGTAAATGTAGGATTTTATCCTTTTCAGGTTTAGCTACCTTTTAAGAATCTGGTGGAGACAATTTAGAATAAATAGATAAAAGGAAACTGCAGCAGAGCTTTCTTCAACCTGTTTTTTGGAATGTTACCGTACCTGCAGATAAGAGGGTAATTAAAATTTAGCTTAAAATGTATTCACTTTAGTTAACTAAACAAAACGGAAGTGCCTTTATTTGAACATCAATGATGTGGAAGCTGCAGTTTGGAGGTTTGGCAGTGACACAGCTTTTGAGAGCTGGAAAGGAGTATCAGGGAAAGATAGAGACAGGGCCTCATCCTGCAAAGCTTTACTGATTTGATAGCTCTTCTTATTTCCTTAGGGCACGTTTGCCTGCAGCACTGCATTCCAGTGGAAAGGCTCTTAATTTTGCTCAAAGGATGGGGTCAGGAGGAGGTGACATCTCCCTGTGTATGAGGGAGCAGGCAGGTTGAGCTGCGCTGAGCCTCTTCCCGCTCCTCCTGCTGAGGCGAGGGCCAGCACTTCAGCAGGACCATGTGAGCTATCTCACAGCACCTCGTTAGCATGGGATGATGGCTTTATTGGAGGAGTGAGTCATAAAAAAGCTTCCTTTGGTTAAAAATGAGCAGTTTTATTTTAGTGTGATGACAGCCTGATACTGAGGATTGAATTTTTGCGTTGCAGCTAGTTTTGTGTGTATGCAGGCAAGGGAAGGGAGCTGTACACATACAAAGCTAGAAAGCAGCTGCTGCAGGGGGTGAAATCCAAAGAAGGAAAACCTGCTGTGATATTTTTTATTTTTATTTTTTAAATTTCTGAGGTTTTCATGGTCCTGTCAGCTGAATGAATGCCTCTTTGAGTAACAAACTGCTTACGTGGAAGTCCTAGCTCTGAATCTAACTTAAAAGTGATCATTTGCAACTATGGGTGAGCTAAGTACCAAGGATGAAGGTTTCAGACGGAGTTTTTTTCCTGACAGTCGTAAAGCAAACATTTAATTAAGGTATTGCACAGTCCTGTATCTTGTCATCACGGAAACACAGTCTACAGAAAGATACAGTGTTACCTGTTCCAGGGAAAAAAGCTACTGCAGAAAAATGTGTCAAAAAACCTCCCACATAATGTAATACCAGTGTTTAAAAATCCACGCTCACCTTTCATATGAACATCCCAAAGTGTTTTTCAGATGGAGGAACTGGAACCCAGATTAATGACACAGTACTTCTGGCACCCTATTAAAATATATTTATTTCATCTTTCTTTTGTATGTCGTTACCTAGGAAGGCCAAGCCTGGTTTGTTAGCGGTTCACACCTGAGAAGTGCCCCCACCCTGCCATGCTCTGGAGGTCTCCAGGTGCTACTGCAGTGTAAGTAGTGCATGTCAGGAGTCACCTCCTGGGGCAGGGGCACAGCCAACAGAATCCAGGCTCCAGGGAAAATTTACCTGGCCGCTAGACCAGACTACCTCCCTAGTGTTGGTTTTTATCACTAATAATATACTGAAGTCCGAGAAAAATGCCACAGAGAAGGAGCCATGTGTTTGCTGAAAGCAGGGTCCACACGACTGTTAGATTTAGAAGCACAGTACATGCATAGCTCACCCCAAAATACATGTCTGTCACAAGCTAGGATGCCTGTCACGGGATAACCTCAGGTGTGCAACTTGACGATTATCGCAGCTCTTAAATAAGAAGAGGACAGGCCTCTGTACCTGCCCCGCGGCGCGGGCGGATGGAGCTGGGCGCGGACATGACCTCCGAGCAGCGGCGGGCGGTGTGCGCGCCGGCGGCCGGCAGAGGGCGCCGGGAGATGCCGGTCGGGATCGGCGCTGCCCGGAGCCCGAAGGAGCCCGCGCCCGTCCCCAAGGAGCCCGCGCCGATCGTGGCACTCGACGCCAACAACGTGTTGCTTTTCCTGCCACGGAGTTTCACCCACCAAGCTCTTAGGGCTGCTTGAGCTACCAGCAGGCTGATTTAGTTCTTCAGCACGTACTGGAGACCTCGTGCTTCAGGTCAGGAGGTCTTCATCTAACTCCATTGGCAAGCAGAGAGATAAGTGCTTGTGATAGAGGATTTTCTGCTGAAACAGCAAGTAATATGTGCAGATAATGAGTTGGGATATGCATGCATCTGTAATTCGGGTATCCATATGTAATATCCATATTTAGAGAGTAGGTGGGGAAGGGGAAAAAGTGTTGCAGATATTGTATAGTTCAGCCACCTTGACTGGAGATGAACATAACTAGTAATACTCTGTTTCTGTCCTCATTGATTAAGGTTTTAGGTGCAGGTATTCTCTGTGATGTCCCTACTTACCTGGATGGTGTGATGTACAACTAACATACAGATATACTACCTGCAAGGGAGGAACTAATTTTAAAAGGAACTAATTTAAAAGAGGTGTTAAGGGCTGTGGCAGATCAGGAAATAATTTGATCAACTGTATGGACTCAAATTCTCATGTGAGATGCTGTGACCCTGGGGCTCTGGCCCATTCCCTATCTATAATTACTCATATATTTAATATATTTTTTCATGTGATGGCTCCGTTTAGCTCCCATTCTTTGTAAAATAACTAACACAATAGTGCCCAGGTTATTATCATATCATACCCAGAGGCCCTGGGTATTTTCATGTCATGAATAAGGGTTATGTCAGTTCCACCTTTAAAGCATGGCCTGACCTCATCATGTTCTACAAATAACTATCTTTTAAATGGTGCTTGTTGTTACTCTTCATAAAAACTGCACAGGGACCACCAGCTTGCCATGAAGAATATTGAATCCTAGATCAAACAGATCAGTTATGACCATTTTGGGGTATTTTGGTGCCTTTGTATTCTTCAGGTTAAAGTGCTACTTATTCTTAGTGCTGTTGACCTGATTTTAATCCTAGCTAATGTCTCGTAGCCATTGAATAAAATACATTGAGTAAAATAATAAATTCAGTCTTACAGAATGATGCTATAAGAGCAGTTTAAAAAAGGTCAAAGATGGATTTTATTTTCTCTGTGTTGTTGGAACTCCTGTGTTTGAGTATTTAGAAACTTGATATGCCTTTCTAGCAAGTGAATAAATCAGAAGCTAGAGCCTTATATTGGCAGTCCCTGAGCAGCTTCTCTTTGGAGGTAAATCAGTGAGAGGTAAAAGGCGTTGAATGTCTTCAGCTATTTGTGGATATACAACAGCTCAGAGTAGGATAGAATAGAATCTCTCCATGAATTAAGCTACCACAAATGATTTTCAGTCAACACACAATTTCTGCACATACTATAATAATAAAAAACGGGGTGGCTGTAATCAGAGGTCATAAGAAAAAGTTGTAGTGTGTTAAATGTTCACATCTGTCAATCCTGCTCTTTTTCAGAGGGACAGAAAATAGCTGAAGAAATCATGATGCCCATCCCAAAATACTCTATACATGCTATGGGAAATCTCTAGGGATGGTATTTGATTCTGAACACTGTCTTTTCTTATCTGTCATCAAATTGGCATTGCACGCTGTTATCAACCTATTACCCAGGTTTTTGTGAAACATACAGAATCTTCTCAACAAGATAAAGCTCTGGGTGCAAATCTCTGTGGCTCACAACAAACACTTCTTGAACAAAGCAAAATTCATACTCTGTTTATTTTCTGATGATATGAGCTCTATACATTTAATACACAAACATATCAGCAGCTGTAATCAAAATGAGAGTAGTAGAGAGCCTAAAGACATGAAAGTATTTAATGAAACCTACTCATGAAAGTGAGGATTTTGTAGATGTTTCTCTGGATCGGTGAGATCCACTTACATGTAAGCACTTACATGTGATTCTTGTAACTTGACAGGGCACATGAAGCTGCTCTTACAGGAGAAGGGGAAAGGCTTTCTAGGCAATACAGTACAATTTCTTAAAAGGATAATTGGTGATTATAATAATTTTTTGACAAATGCCTTTGGCTGTATGAAAGTACTTAATTTTTAAACAAAATGCTGAAGATAAGTATTTTTATTATCTTAGAGACTCTAAAGACTATAGGCTTAACACTACCTGACAGATTTCCATTGACTATGGTGGTATAGGACCAGAAATGTTTCTCTGTTTAAGGGAAAAACCACTTTGGCTTTTCCTCTAGTGCTTATGATGCTTAACTTAGCTAGATATACATTTGTTTTTTTGTCTGTAGATGTATATTGTTTATCTTGTGCTGTTTTTTGTTCAAACTAAATCAGACTTTTATCTGCTCTTCTCTTGAAGTGAAAGAGGAAGCTTATTTTAAATATGGTATTTTTAATGGAATCCTAAAAAAAAGTATCAAAAAAGAAGTATCAGAAATACTTAACTTCCACTAATTTTTAGAAAACATTTGTTCTTTATTTTGTAAATATTATGTCTGCATTTCAATATTATGGCACTTATCCCTTTTGGATATAGACATAGACAACATAGACACAGGGAAACACAGACAAGGAAGACAGAAAAATTATTCCAAGTATTCATTAAGTTTTTACACTGAAATATATGATTCTTCTGGTGTTCAGTTTTGTACAGATGGTTTAGATCATATATTAATGTACAGTGGAGGCACATATATGTAAATCCTCAACATTTGGAAACAAAATAATTTTTCTTATAATCTGTACAGAGTTTTTAAAAGAGGACCAAATTCTCTTCCTTGATGTTCAGAAGGGGTGGTTTGCGACAGGACGACAGCATTTCAAGCAGAACTCTGCCAGATGTGTAGTAATGCCTTTGTTTCAATTTGGAAAGGTTCTAAAAATGGCTTTTCTAATGCAAGATATTTTCATATGCAGTAAATAATTTAAAAGATTCTGGATTAGGAAGAATGCCTTTAATAAATGTATTTTAAATTAAATAGGATTAAAATACATTTTTTTTTCTGCCTAGCTCCAAGTTGCCCATCAAGTAACATTTTTGGTTAGCTCCAATGTCTTCCTTTTGTAAAGTCACAGGGGTCAGCAGAGTTAATATATGCAAACGTTTTTGCCCAATGCCATTTTTGGTAACTTAATTTATGTTTAATTGCTCCAGATAATTGCAAAGAATACTTTAGTGGTAGTTTATGAGAAATAATCTCAATGAACCATTGCTAACACCATGGCTCCACAAATGAAACATTGCATCACAGTCTGCTGGTTCTGGTACCAATTTCTGTGTTAAATAAATGAAAGGTGACATGAGTAGCTCAGTCTGCAAAAAAGAGTAATTTCCCCCATACCACATGAAGATTTCTTGCTCTTTATATAATTTCCCTGCCCAGAGTGTAACAGGATTCTGTATAAGTCATCTCTACAGCTGAAGAGTACCTTGTCAGCTAGGCTGCTGTATTCCTGCTTGGTATCTCTGGGCTATCAATGGGTTATAATAATGACACAGTGCTGGGTACTGGTGTTATAATTATACTGGAGAGTCTGCTGCTTACAGGTAGCATTTGTCCAGTGCTTGTGTTCCAGGAGACTGTGTGTTTTAACTTGGGAAACAGCATCTATTACAAAAGATTAGGCTGGCTTAAATTGATACTGCAATTCGGAAAGCTAAGGAGAATGACACCACCAGTGTCTGTGGAGTAACTCATACCTACTTTATTGTTATCTAGAGATATGTCTGTCTATTAGTATATAAACTTGCAATAGATTTGTATTCTTTTTTCTTCAGCTAGTCACAATATTTTCCTTCATTTCTCTGTATTGCATGAAGATTTCCGAGGTTTCTTTCAAGCTATTTCCTTAAATATTTGATTTTGTTAGTGTTATGTAAATACTAGCAATCTAGGACAAGATTCTGGTCTGCTTTCATTTGCCAAGGTGTGGAGTAACTGCTCAGCTGAACTATTCTAGACTTGTATGGCAAGGGAGGTCACGGTCTGCTCCCTACCAGAAAACATGAATTGTAGTCTCCCACTTGATTCATGTGCATTGTTCTCATTATCCTTAATGGATGTTGTGGACCTATATTAGGAGAATAGGCCCTATTAGGGACTGTCTAAGGAGTGAAATGAAAATGATAATCACTTCGTCTTGGATGAGGTATTGTATTTATTCTATGGGATTTTAAAGGCTATTTTAGTGCTTAAATTATCTGGTGTGTTAGAGAATGGTTTAGATAGGCTTTGGTTGATTGACAGTGGTGGGTATGTTTTAGAAACTTATTATACACATTGGGACTTCAATTTTGCTGTGAATTATATTATTTTTGAGAAGGAAATTGCAGTGTCTCCCAGGAGAGAGAAATAATGTGCTGCTTATTTGAGTTTTAGCAATAATTAAAATGATGTGTTAAATTATACCCAGGTATTGTCATGAAACAGGACAAACCTACTTGTGTGGTAGAGTTCAGGATCCTTGACAGTGCCATGACTTTTTTGTAGTAAAATAAACTGTGTACCTTGTGGTTTGTGTCCTAGAAATCATCCTTCTCCATGTATATCATCACGTAAGAAGGCCAAGTAGTCTGGCAGAGAGACAAGGCAACAGAGCTGTTCACTGAGATGGAGGGTGGATGCACTCCAAATGGGAATTAAACTAATTGAAGTGGACTGGAGCTATTGCTTTGCCTTACACTTAGCTGACACAGAAGACTGTAATTTTGAATGCTGTTGATCCTTTAATTTTCCTCCCTTGCCATTCAGATCAGACGAGGCTGTGACTGAAGCAATAAGTACCTACGTAAGGGCTTCGAGGGAGGATACACTGCCAGCTGCATGGTGCAGAGATCTGCAGGTTACATCTCACTTCTCAGATCACCGGGCTTTGTGGTAGGGCTGTAGGAGGGAACAAGGTTAAAAGAAAAATCATTTGGTCTGTTTGTTATTTGGACTTCATGGCTTCCCATCCACAGCCCCAATTTAGTTAAGGTGGTTTTTTTCTCCCCTAGAGCAGAGAAATAAGTAAGGTTTGTTACAGCTGATAGGAAGCAAATTGAGTGCAGTGGAGTGGGTGATCTTTATTGAGAACTAGGTGCCAATGTCACATATCACCCTGTGTGCAGAGCCTGCAAGCGTAAAGATCCTCTTCCCTTCCTCATCAGAGCAGAGGGTGCCATGCTAGATGGATGGAACGAATGTGTGAGGACTTGGAGAGTTCTTTTATGCTTTAATTGAGAAGAATCTTAGATAAACTGGTAATCTGCAAGGGACAGCAAAGAAAGTTTTATCAGCCAGTTGACAGCTTTGTTAAGAGAAAGAAAAAGACTAAAGTGTGAGTACTATCAGTGCAGAGTAAGTTCTTTCTAGATAGGGCTGTGTGTGTCTGTGTGCACATCTTCTTGAAATGCTCTAAGCACAAGGTGTTCATTGGAAGCACAGGTGTGGGATTTGGAATATCATTCCAAAAATTTCCTAAATTCTAGCAAAGACAGACCTACTGTATCAGAGATCTATGGAATTAAGACTTAAATAAATTTCTGTCAAACAGCATTGTCTGCAGATGCTCTGTGTATACTAAAATGCTTTGCAGTTTAGCCATGCCATTTCTTAATGAGGTCATCCAGTGCTTTGGGACTGCTTATTAAGATACTGGAAGGAGCACCAAGAATGATTCTGAATTTTTTTCCATTTTTGTCCTGGGCCTTAGCATAGAAGGCTTTTATTTAACTTTAATCACAAAACACTTATCTATTCTTTAAACTTTTAAGTGACAATATGTACTCATAACTTAGGATGTTAAAATTCAGCTGTGGTAGGAACCTACAGTCTCTCATTATATTTCTCAGTGTTTGTAGAGTATAAGTAAAAGTTAGCAATGTGGTATTCAAGTTCTGTGGAATTAACGATCATCACTTTAGGCAAACTCTGAATGCAACTGTCAACCAAACACAGGGAGAATGCAAAACTTGCAGTGTTTTGCATCCAAAGAACTGTGTGACTCCTATGGTCTACTGCTAGGAAGTATTTCATTTTTCCAAAGACAGGGAAAAAAAGTGGCCAGTAATATGTAACTGCAAAATAAATATAAATTTCAGCAGTACTGAGGCTTACCATATGCAAACTGAAAAGTAAGTAGTATTATGTCCAAAACATTATTTATAACATTAGTTTGTGTATTGATTGGATATTCTCTCAACCATTGTTTTTATTGACTTTATGTTCATAGCTGTTCATCATAGTACTTATTCCTTCTGTCATTCCTTTTCTTTTTCATACTTAAAGACAAAACTGTCATTTCATCTCAATAACAATAGGACTTGATGATTTTCACATTCAAAAAAATTAAAAAGCTGGAGAGGTTCCCCAAATCTGCCACATTCTCAATCCGGATTTTTGTCTTTCACTTTTCCCAGCTTCCTGTGCTTTCATCTTGATGACCACTTCCTTGGCAAATCAAAAAGTGTTCCTGCTGTCAAATAAACTCCTTATTTCTTCTATTCTTTGGAACAATTTTCTCTCCAGCTCATCAATTCATGTTATTGTCCTCTGTGCTTCACATTTTGTCTAAGAGTATATATTTCTCCTTTGTCTCTGTATCTTCATTTCTGTGTCATTCTGCTCTGTCTTGGTATTGTAGTCATTAATTATATATTTTCAAGGTTAATAAAAAAAAGAAAAAGAAGGGTATATTTTCTTTGAAAAACTCAAGATGAAATTGTATAATATTTGCTCTGTTCTGTTAATTCCCGAGGCTGCTCTGTTCCTGCAAAAATGTTCTGGAAATGTTCCCTATGAGTTTCCAGCTCTGTCATGCAAAGTTGCATCTTAACGTTGGTTTATCTGTGTTATTTATGGCCGTGTAGAAAAGGACAAGCAGCATTATTTTTCTACGGTTTCTGCTAGACCAAATAAGAATCATTCCTTCTCAAAACCACTGGCAAATATTTGCTGTGTAGCACATGTAAGGAAAAGCCATCAAAGGAAGATATCTTGATCATGAAATATTGATATCATTTTTCTAGAGCTGAAACTGTAAGATGGAATCACAGAATCATTTAGTTTGGAAAAAACCTCTGAGATCATAGAGTCCAACCTTTGATCACCACCTTGCCAACTGTGTGCCACGTCTACTTGTTCCTAGAACACCCCCAGGGACAGTGATTCCACCACCTCCCTGTGCAGTCCATTCCAATGTTTAGCAGCCCTTTCCATGAAGAAATTCCTCCTGATGTTCAGTCTGAACCTCTCTTGGCACAGCTTGAGGCTATGCCCTCTTGTCCTGTCAGTAGTTGCCTGGGAGAAGAGACCAATCCTCACCTGGCTACAGCCTCCTTTCAGGTAATTGTAAAGAGCAATAAGGTCACCCCTGAGCCTCTTTTTCTCCATACTAAACACCCCCAACTTCCTCAGCCACTCCTTGTAGGACTAGTGTTTCAGACCCATCACCAGCTCTGGACTCACCCCAGCACCTCAGTGTCTTTCTTGTAATCAGAGGCCCAGAGCTGGACACACCATTTGAGGTGTGGCCTCACCACTGCAGAGTACAAGGGTGGAATGACTTCCCTGGTCCTGCTGGATGCACTGTTCCAGAACCAAGCCAGAATGTCACTGGCCTTCTCGGCCACCTGGGCGTGCACTGGCTCATGTTCAGCTGCTCATGTCAACCAGCACAACCAGGTCCTTTTCTACCAGGCTGCTTTCCAGCCAGTCTGCCCCAGCCTGTGTGCACTGTGTGGGGTTGTTGTGACCCAGGGGCAGGACCTGGCACTTGGCCATGTTGGACCTTCTGCCACTGGCCTCAGCCCATCAATCCAGCCTGTCCAGATCCCTCTGCAGAGTCTTCCTACCCTCCAGCAGATCAACACTCCTGCCCAGCTTGGTGCAGTCCACAAATTTGCTGAGGATACACTCAATCCCCTAATCCAGTTAATCAGTAAAGAGACTGAACAGGACTAGGCCCAACACTGATCCCTGGGGAACACAACCGGTGATAGGATGCTCACTGGATGTTTTGCCAAAAGAGCAAATATAGAGCTGAAGGGGAATGTGAGCTGGAGCAAACCCTGTAGATGAAAAGATGTTTTTACCATGTTGAGAAATGTTTTGTACATAGCCAAATAGCCAAAGAGACAGGGTCTGCCCCAACCACACCTGAGCCTGCTGTGTCTGTTAGCACCCTCATCTGTCCTCACTGCTCTGCGAGAGTGTTACTTGTCTGTCACCTCAAATGGCTTTGTGTTAAGGAGCTGTGCCATCCAGGGCAGGCTGCATTTCAGAATCTTGGCACAGAGGAGCTGTCTGGTCTTGGGGAGTGATGTTTTCCTCAGCTTTTGAGTGTGTCATATGTTTTTCACAAATGAATTTCTCAGTCTGAATGTGATGCCATGGCACGTGGATCAATAGTGTTCCTCTGTGGCAAGGTGTACTGAATGCCAAATGTCTTTGGCTGTCTGTTATTCTTAGGCAACTTAGCAGAGCCAAGAAGCTTGCACCACCACTTTCATTAGGGGTAATTATCCTTGAGCAGCTGGGATAGGAGCTGGAGCCTGAATGGTAATTAACTGCCATTGCTAGGAGATGCATTCTCAGGTTTCTGTACCATTTTACTTTCTGCTTAAAGAAGAGACAGGGAATTGTGATAAATCCTCAGTCCTTGCCGTTGGAGAAGAGCTGCCTGCCTACAGATCAGCTTAAATTAGGATGTTCTTTGCATGTCCATCCATGTGGTCTTGCTGCAGTGAGAAATCATCCTGCACTTGGATGGTTTGAGTCTTTGCATCAGCATGAACATTTTCTATATGTTTTCTCAACAGATGTGTTGCTTTATCGTGTTTTTTATGTTGTAATAAAGTAACAACTACTGCAAATCTGTTTCAGTTTTGCTATAGAGGCAGAGACACCTATGCATGTCACCTGTGAACAGAATTAACAGACCGTTAGGACCAAACACAAACATCAGTTCAATATATAATTGATGTGTTTCTATCCATCAGTATTTTCAAAACGTACATTTTCATAGAAGTTTTGTGTTAGACTTAAATAAAAGAATAACTTTTTATTTTTAAAATATTTTCTAACCCACAATCATATTTGGTATTATGGTTTGGTATCAGTAAATGGTATTGGAAGAGCTTGACAAGTAGGATATCCTTCTTGTAACATCTTCTAATGATATGGGAGAATTTTTAGAGAGATGGGAAAAAATTTGTAAAGCTTTTATCATGTAGAACAAATCTGCTCAGCACTTGATGACCCCTGCTTTGTTATTGGATAATAACAGTCACCACTATCTACTGATGTTCATCTTCAAACCCTTTTACAAGTATTAGTTAATGAATTTTTGGAGCACTATTTAACAAATAAAAAGAGGTCCATGATGGAAAACTGAAGTAAAGATGTTAGGCAATGCATACTTGTCCCGTATTATATTTCTGTGTAGACCGCACTTCTTATTAGATTGGAAGGAGAGAAAGCAATCGAATGATTGCTTCTTTGCTTTGCTCAGGACTCCTGAAGAATTGTGTCAGTGAGAACAAGGGCATTCAGCATGACAGTACTAGATGCTGGGTCTGGTAGGATTTGTCCTGAATGTACAGTTGCATTTTCTGGTTGGCAAATTTGCAATGACTGGCATTTTTAGTGTACTACGTAATTTTTGATTTCTGTTCACGCTGCATATGAGAATAAACAATAACAATCTCTATCTGTTACAGATTTGTCCATAAACCCTTAGAAATACCTTTTATCCTGCAACTTCAAACATTTGAGTTAAGGTTTTTCTGCATTCTGTGGGGAATCTAAGGCACGGTTCATTTCCTCCTCCAGTTATAGCAGAATTTCAATATATGGTATTTATGTAAAGTATTGAGAATCATTGATGCATTCCATTGGTGGGAGTGGAGAGGACTTCAGAGGACCCTGAAGTGTTTGAGGGGATAGACATGGGTTTGATTTTTTTCTGTATGCCTTGAGGTGTGTTTTTCAGCTTTCTGAAAGCCTTTGTGGAAGTCTGTGGATCTCTGGAGGGGACGCTGCGCTTGTCTATCTGTTAATCAGTAGCAGCAGTTTTCATTGCCAGGTACATTTCTTCCTTTGATAGTTTTGCTCTGCAAACCCCAAAGTCCAGCAGTTCACATTCTGCTGTAAATGTGCTTTGTTAGTGCTGATATTGCTTTGGCTGTTGCCTTTTTGTATAGAAAAGAATGTGGTACGAAGGCTTGGTTATAGTGAAGCCTAAGAGAGAAGAGCTCAGAGGGTGGAGTAGAGATGTCCTGACTTTAAAATAATGATCCATTTATGAATAACAAAATCTCTCCAAATACCTTCCCTTGCAGTAAATCTTCTCCCTTCCTTCTTCCATTTTTTTTGCTCATCTTTGTGTCCAGCAGTTTACTGCTTGTAGGTTGTGTGAAGTTACAACTTAATAATTGAAATTTCCCTATTTGTCAGTTGTCGGATACATATAGGCCCCCTGGTGCCTTGTTAAGTGCTCTGTTACCAGTGAATGTTCTTAATTATGTTCTGGAAGATGTTGTTCAAATCACAAGTCATTTACTCAAGGTTTGGACCCAGCAGGTTATACATTTTCAAATTAATTTAGGTTGCTAAACAGAAACAGCTTAGATCTCCTGAATGCTGATAACTTGCACTTTCTACTGAATTCTACGGGAGAAGAGATTATTTCCTGCATTTTAAAATCAGGCTAATTGCTGGTTAAATGACAGGATAGGCTGGTTCTAGTTTCCCACTTTAGAATATGCTGAATATGATTTTGCTACAGAGAGGTGTCTATTAAATCTCTGATCTACATATTTAGAAGGGACATTAATTATGTGCCAATGAAAACAATCACTTATAAAGTTTTAGGAACGGTTTCTGATCATAGATGGCTAAACACGAAGATTTGTTGTTCCCTATCTTACCAATTTTACATAAAGTAAAACAGTAAAGCTTTCTTAAGAATCTCTGTCATTCCTTTATGCATGCAGATATGTACTATAGCAAATCCTCTAAGCATTCTAGATACAGAAGGTATTTCTAGGTCAATTTTTTTTAATACGTCATTTTACCTAAGGACATATCTGTATCTGTTTTTATGGATCTTCACTTATATGTATTTTTTTTCCCTTTCATTGAAAGACACAAAATCTTTCCAATTTCTTTGATGTCATTATCATGATAACCTTTGTTCTCTGCCCTTATTAATTAATGAATGACAGCCACTAGAAATCCAGACTCAGAAAAATTGATACAGGACTGTGTGTAGCATGAAGGGCAGGGCTGCACTGCTGCTAGACGAGGAGGTTTGCAACAGCAGTCTTTTATCTGGCCAAAACTAGATGCTGACAAATAATAGGGGAAAGTGTTCCCCTGCCTCCCATATCCAGTCGTAAATAAATCAATAAATAATGCTAGCAAACAAGTAAACTAAAAGCCCCTGAACAGATACACATCTCCTTTAGCCAAGCTTAAATAATTTCATGAATTTTTAGTGAGAAAAGCATGACTATGACCTGCTGACCTATAAGGAAATGTAAGGTTGGGAGTTTGTCATGAGCATGGGCTCAGTTTATGATGAAGATGTGCACCAATTATGATTATGCCTGAATTTCCATAATCCTAATGTCAACAGGTTTTGTTAGCAGAAGCACAGCTTGTGTTAAAGGTTGTCATGGGTTTATGCAGCAAACTTCAGGCTGGTCATGTACTATTTCTGTACCTGGGATTAGGGATTCCTGTTACTGCATCTTGGAAGTACATGCAGTTTTGGTTTTTATTCACTCTGTCCACCTTTGGGAGAACATGTTATCTGTTTTAATCTGAGCTAGTAATGATAAATATCAATACTTTTTAGTGCTGTACTTCAGTTTCGATCTGTGACTTTGTTAGTATAGAACTTCTGACTTCCACCAAAGTGAGCTTAATCATAGGAAGCATTGAGCTTGCAGAAAAACTGTCAGCCATAGAATTTAATTTTATAAATAGCTGTAATGCTATACTTGTTAAGATTACTTTGGGAAAATATCATTTCAACACACATCCTCATCCACCCACAGTAGAAAAGATTATGGGTTACTTTTTATCTAGATAAAGCAAAAAAATTACTGTCAAATACTATTCAAGTTGTTCTGTCTGGGCTTATGAAGTAAAATCTATCTATATGTAAGTGAATTTATAATAAAACTTTGGATTTTCATCAGTGAATATTGCTCAAAATATTGTACACATAGGGAAGGAATGAGAGACATCAGACCCTGTGAAGTGTACAAGAGATAGAGCCCCTGAGTGACCTCTCCTGCAAACAAGTGGGAGAGCTGAGAGGCATCTGACAGGATAGCTGTATGTGGATGGGGTACTTAGTCACCGGGAGGTGGGTGGCACTAAAAATGGGTTTGTGAGACTGGGTGTGTGTATTGAGATCATGCAGGTGTTTGACAGGTGGGTGTTGGTGGAAACGCAGGGGCTCCTATTGGAAGAAAAATAAATTATGGGGATTTGGGCTACTTTGGACAGAAAGTACATGCTTAGAAAAAAGGTTACTGGGTGCTTGAGGAGTGTAAGGTACAGCTGGATTTGGAAGAACATGAAACTGCAGAGTCAGCAGTAGGCCCTTGCCCTGATGGTTTTTCTGCCACATCCTTATGGTCTCTGCTAGTAAGTACAAGGCTGCTGGAGGGAGGTCTCTGACTGCCCGTTCTCTAGAGGTGGCTGTGGCTTAAAGCTCTGGCTGTGCATTTACTGTGTTCAGCAGAAATTGAGCTATGGGTCAGAATTGGTCTGAGGTAAGAACCTCTCTTCTGGTGAGTGAGCAGCCCACCAGATTTCCCCAAGTAAGTGGGCCAGAAAGACAGGGGTCCTGCTTCAGTACCTATAGGCACTTGGATACATGGTTAAAATAAAAAAATACCTCAGTAGAGCTGGAAGGAAAGGCAAAAGCTGCAGACATTGTAGATGTAGTGGTTAAAACAGTTTTCAAAGCGGCAACAGATTGCTTAATCCTTGTATTAGGGAGTTCAGGCTCTTAATTTTTAAGATATAGGACACTCTCTTTAGTTCCCTTTCCTCTGGGAATAGAGAGATAATGTGCCTCAGTCAGGTTCTTCTGCCCTGCCTTTCTCCCAGGTCAGTGTAGATAAGAACTTCTTTCCGAGCCACTGTTGAAATCTGTTTTATAAATAGTTCCCCAGATTTTTCCTTCCATCTGAAGTTCTGTTTGCTTCTGAGCAGCCTGCCAGAATGTAGCTATCCCTGTGTGCCTGATCCCTTCCTCAGTTGTTTTGTCCTGAAAGAATTCCCACTCTTCCCTGGTGCTGGGGATGTGAGATTGTGCCTTTGCCTTTCCCAAGTGACCTGGATGAAAAGGGACAGAGTTAACAGGAGTTATGGTAGATTCCTCTGCAGCATATTTGTCCTATTTGCCTGCTGATCTACACATGGTTTCCTCTTTTGCCACACTTTTAGTCACTTCAATGGGACAATGTCTCCCATAATATTCATACATTGATATCAAAGGGTTTATTTGAATTCAAGAAGCAGCAGTTGCTGTTATGTATGAGCAGAAATTAACATTCTTTAACTCCTCATCCATAACAATACAACATCAAAGACCCTGGAGATAAAGGAGCAGTAGCATCTAATGGTGCAGAGACTGTTTTCACCAGTTCATATATCTGCATTTTTAAGTAAGCATTTGAAAGAAAAACCAGAAGTTATATTATTTTTATTACTTAGAGGAATCCAACAACTTTAGCCCATCACACCTGCAGAAGGTGTGTATATCTGCCCTCTTGTATGAGGAAGAGCAAAGAGATCATGGTTAGAATGCAAAAAGCTTCTTGAAGACCCCCATGAGTTGAGGCTCTGGTTTTATTCTTCCAGTTTTTCAGATCTGATATCCCACTGCAGTGAATGAAACATGCAGGAGAGTTACCACACTTTCCTCCCTGTGTCCCTGTGTGATGGTTCATCTTCCTTTCAGAGAATCCAGGAATGGTTTTTGATGTATGAGGTCCTCCATGCTTTTAATCACTAAGAATAATCTAACTACCTTCACAGAACAACACCACCACATACTTGGTAACCATTACCTGAATAACTGGAGATACTGAGATACTGTATATGCATGGTGCGCTCCCCCAAAAACCCTCTACTGTGTTATGGAAACTTCCCTGGACAGGGGTGACCTTACTGAGAACCGAGTCCAGCAAAACCTGCAAACAGAAGCAAAATTGTTAACTAGATCCATAGACTGAACTGCTATTGAGCTACTCCAGGCTCAGCAGCTTTACTTTCCTTTGGTAGATGTATTGATGAGCCAACATTAATTCCTTGGGCTGTTTATGCTTCATGTTGTCAGAAGACTATCTAGTGCTTTTCACTCCCTTCTGGAGGCTGAAAGAATACTAAACTGAACTTTTCTTTCCAAGTTAGTATTACACTGAAAGACATGTATGCAGGTGGTTTCAGCTGTTCTTGTGTTACAATCTCCCCAGCTGTCCTTACTGATCACTTGGACTAATTTCCCTGACTCAGCCTTTATCTTTGTCCACCTGGCATCAAATGTACGTAGAAACAGCAGTGTCTACGAATGCTGGAGCATTTAAGCTTAAAATTGTGCTTCCGGGTTTATTGCAACAATATCCTGAGGGACATGACTTGGTTAGGCTACATGGATCTTGTGTGAACCACTAAAGAAAGCAATTGATCACTTAGTAAGCAGTCTAAAAAGTCTGAGAATGAAAGGTGACTGCTTTGGAGGGACATCTGGTGGGACCACCTTCAACATCACCCAAAAATAAGTTTGCTCTGTTAATATGCTCTGAAGTCTTATTATGTTGTCATCAAGGGAGGAACTTTGTTTTTAGTACAGCAATATTAGAAATACTGCTTTTTCAGTATGTATGTATATACAGTGGGCAAAGACTTCTAATTCCATTGCAAGTAAATTTTTCTTCATCGCAAAAGCTGGTGATGAATTATGACTATTCTTTAATTTTTGGATAAGTAAAAGAGAAAAATCTCCATCCATAGTTCAGGAGTTTTAACTCCTGTGTAGATTTGCTTCACGGCCTTGTGCCAAACCACACAGGTTCTGCAGCATCTCAGAATCTCAGCATCTCCCTGTGTCTATATACCAGATACCAACAGGTATCAGGGCAGCATCTTGTGTAGGCTGCTGTACTGATTGCTGCTGGTTACTCTTCTGTATCAGCCACTTCTCAGTTCCCTCGCATGACTTAATTCCACAGTTCAACTTCTGGTGTTCTTTGACTTCATATTATTGCTATATATCAGCTGTTTGGGGACTTGCCTTGATCTTTCTCATCTGATCCTCATGATACTGGTAACTAACTTGCATATGGACCTTTTCAGGATTTTTTTATCCACTTCCCTAGTTGTTCCTTGAATTGTTACATCTGGTATGAAGTAGTTGCCCTGAGGCTAAGAATTAGAGCTGATACCTTCAGGAAAACCCCAGATTTGGTGTCTACTTTATAGGTCTGCACACATACGTAGGTTTGTGCAGTGTGTCTGCATTGCTCACCAGTGCATTAGGAAGCTCCCTTAGGAATTGTTTGCAAACTGACTTTCCACAGACGATGTCTTATGTTTTACATCTGGGCACAGAACTCTGGCTGGGATGCCCTTGCCAGGCCTGGCACAGCTGGCTTCACTTCACTTGAGCTGTCTCTTAAGACACTGGCACGAGGAAAACTGCATGTACGTATTTGCAGTGCATACAAATAGGCATTCAGAATTACTCTTCCTGTCTGTGTTCTGGCTTGCCATCCCTTTCAGTGTTTCAGAAAGCCAGTGTTTAATGCTTTCTTTCCTGCCTGGAAGAGCTGTAAGCTTGCACAGCTATCTCTAAGAGCCACTGAGAAACCACAAGCAAGAGGTTTTGGTATTGCTATTGAAAATTCTGATAGACACAGTGTAGCTTTTTCTTCGTCATTTTCATATGCAGAAAACAACAACTCCAAAATTCAAGCACAGGGATGCTTGCTTTGATCAATATGATCAGTAAGTTTTCTCTCATGTGAAAATGCTTTTATGCTGCTGCTGGCAGCACTTATGATTATTTTGAAAGATCAGAATTTTTGAACACAAAAATCTAACATTTCAGCAGACATAGTTAGCATGCAACTATTTGTCATCTACTGTAATAGATAACCACTGTCTTGTTATCCAGCTTTTATGCTAAGATGCAGATCTGGAAGGTTTTTTGGCGGGGTAGGTATGGTTTTACCTGGCAAATGCAGCTGGCTTGGCTTGCTGTTCTAGTTCACTCAGAAGTGACACAGAAGATGATACTGGTTGTCACAGCCGATATGACAAGGAAAAGGTAAAGAATTTCAGAATCTAAAAGGAGTAAGAAGGAAGAAGAGTAATTTTTATAAAATGCTGCTGTTTACTTAAAAATGTGATCTGTCTGTATTGCAAAGGTGAAAAGGCAAAGGGCCAAATCGTCCTGGTGATCATGGTAGTACAATTCTGTAGTAGAATAACAGTATTTCCTTGTTATACAAAGAGGTCACAACCCAGTTGCATCCTTATTATTCTATGTATAACCATATAGAGTAGGAAATGCTTCACTTTCGGTTCAGCAATGAGCAAAATAAATAAGCCAGGAAAGGCAAGGACAGAAATCTGTGTGTTGGCGGTAACTGCATCATTAGCAGTAATCCCAATTGCCCAGGCCAGTTCTTGTGTCAGGCAGATGAGATGCATAAAGCAGTTTTGTAACAAGAGACACATCACCTTTTACACTCCTAAAAACAAACTTGCCATGGATGGAGTGCTGCAGGGTAAAATTGCGCCATATGCTTGTGGGTTGTACTGAACCCCAGTGCAGAAAACCAGAAAATCAGAAGGGTTTCTGCACCTCAGCTAAGGAAAAGTAGGTGTTTGGCGAGAAGGCTGATGCAGGTAACAAAATCACTGCAATATTCCGTCAGGCGCCATCCTAATGTGGCTTGGTGCCAAGCCTGAATGAGCTTCCTGGCCCCATGTCCCCACGCATAACTGTGGCTCCTGCTGCCTAAGGACCCAGCTTGTCTGCACAGCCTGCCAGCATCTCCTCACTGCAGCAGTGGGCAGGGGCTGGCAGACAGAGTCTTGCCACAAAACGATTTAGCCTTGAAAAGCTTCCTCCTGCCTGCATGAATTCAGCTTTGGAGAGCAGAAGGTCTCATTGGTTCAGGATGCATTGCCAGTGCACATGGCCTTGGACGTAGCTTAACTTTCCTGTTTGTGAGGAAAGCATCCTGCAAACCTCATATATTCAGTGAAAATAAAAACTCAAATGTGAGCATGGTTTCAACAGTGCACATCTTGATGCAATCCATCTTTTAAGCTCAGAAGCTGGTCCCACTTTGTGGGGTTAGCACTGGGGGAAATGTGGGCAGTAGGAATTAGCAGAGGCACAAACCACACCAATTGCATACAAACTCTCTCTTGATGTAGTTTGCCAACACCTTCCCAAGGGGACCTGGCTCGTATGTTGAGAAAAACACATTGTTGTCTATACCCACTGATTTGCAGTCTCTTGGAATGCTCTCTTTAAACAGATTTTTCATGCCAGCAGAGGCCAGTGACTTGGAGCTGTCATGAAGTACGGGAGCATGGAACAGGGGTCCAAAGAGCCTACTTGTTTACAGACACAAAGGACCTGTTCAGGATTTTTTATTTTTGGTTGATTAGTTGTTTTTGGTTGTTTTTTTTTTTTAACTCATCACATGCTATAGGTCCTAAATATACTTTTATTCCATAGAACAATAGGCTTAAACACATTTCTTAGTCTTGCATTGCCTGGAGCTCTTAGAAACTTTTACAGTGTAATTAGGTAGTTAAGACATTTTTAAAGCATGTGTAGAATTGAAAGGTTTTTTTTTTCTTTTTTACTTGTAAAGCTTTATATGTGTGTGCATGTGTATATGTATATACACACACAGAGGAAGGATTACTTCAAATTTCTGATTGCATTTTATTGATGTGTAACTATAATATTTGCAAGAACTTAGATGAAATGGGAAGCAGAGATGAGAGCTTTGAGGGTTTTTTTTTTGAAGTCTAAAGAGAACTGCTGTTCTTTTTCTATTGTTGGCTGAACAGTGTTTTGTTCAGATGCAATGAGACCTCCTCCTACTGTTGATTTTGTTTTAAACACTGAGTACACTCAGCATCTACACAGGGGATGGAGATCTTGACCCCTTTGAATGAAAAGTATTGAAATCATACAAACAGCTTGTGCAGATTGATCACTCCTATCATCCCAACTGGCCATGATCAAATCCTTTTCCCAGGAGAGACAGCTCTTCCTGCTGGCCTTCAGTGTTTCTCATTTCAGCTGTGAATTAAGATGCTCTGATGGGAATATCTTTAATGCAAGTTCCTCTCAAGTCTGTATTAACAGGAATCAAGGTTATTGTCGTCCACTGCCTTTGAGATAGAAAACAAATCTCATGATCTAGAACTAAAAGAAAATGTTTCTTGGTTTTTTTCTTGAGAGCACTAATCCCTATTTTTAATTGGGAGGCAAAACTTTGACAGGAGGATTTTATTAGGACTCATGTTCCATGAAGTAAAAGAGCAATTTGCACAGCAGTAGCTTTTGTTTGAAATGGGCATAAAGGTTGAATAGACATCCATTTCAAGTGCATTAAACATATTTTAAGAAAATGTTGATGACATGGTATGTTGTAGGTGTTGTGGATTTTTTTGTTGTTATTGTTTTGGGTTTTTTTGGGGTGTTTTTGTTTTGTTTTTAATGCACCTATTCTCAGAAATAAAAAAAAAGAAGAAATATACCTGATATAGTATATATTAGGGCTATTCATTCCCTATTGCTGGCTTCTTCACATTTTTATTTAAATCCGTAGAGCTTTCATATTCTGAATGTTTCATATTGTGGAGAAGTTGCTGTGCAGATATTTTTCTTATCTGGACGACCCACACCTCTTGAAGATTTTCATGGGCAAAGAATTTCAGTTTCTGGAAATGAAAGATAGCTGTTACAAGGACAAACCAGAGTGGCTTTGTCATCTTTCAGCAGAAGCGAACACTGTATTTTGGTTTGGGTTAGTCTTGATCTGCAGGTTGGAAGGGTTGACGTGAACTTCTCAGAGTCAATGCTGTCAATAAGTATCCTGCTCAGGCTGGCCTTGTTTTCCCCAGTTCCCCTTCTAAATGCAGTTGTAGTGGATTCTTAACTTTAGAGCTTGCAGTCTTTCTGCCAAACTTGTTGCATAGGTGGTGAGCTTTCAGTTATGAAATTCTGAATGAAGGTTATTGCAGAGACACAAAATCCTAAGCTAATTTCCCCTCATTTTTCTTCTCCTCATGAAAAAATGGGATGAAAGTATTATCTCATATTTCTTATGAGTTATCCAGATTCTGCATCTCCCACTACCCCTTTCATTACAGAGTAAGCAGCTGGGACTGATTTTACTGTAATAGGACATATCTGTGTTTCCAGGGGAAAGGGGAATCTTGAATTTACTTAAATTCCTTAGCAGCTCTAGTCAAGTAATTTGAGACCTAGCATGTCCCATGTAGATCTGATAGCTGAACCATGTATCAGAGAAACACAATTAAATGTAATAAAATGTAGATTTGAATCACAGTTTGGCCTGAATGTAACCCTGAAGTAAGTACCTTATATTAATATTTACAATAGATATCAATCATTGCAATTAGTAATAAAACTAATGAGACAGAAGCAAAATAGTAACCGTATTAAAATTCTCATTTCAGTAATGTAATGTGACTCAGATATTTGAAGTGAAAATGGATGCACACTGATAAAATTCTTATTGCTCGATTAGTCACTAAGGTTTGGAGTTACCTGTACTGAAGATGCAGAGTTCTGTTACAGTAAATGGAAGTCATCCCTGGAAATGTTCAAGGTCAGTCTGGATGGGGCTCTGGGCAACCTAGTGTAGTGGAAGGGGAGTTGGAATGACATGATCTTTAAAGTCCATTCCAGCCCAAACCAGTCTGTCATTCTGTGATCAGGAGAAAGAATAGCTGGAAGGTCTAGCCTTGTAGCAGGCTCCTGCTGGAACAACTTTGATTATCATTTATGTCTGGGGTTATGTGTCTTGCAAGTTAAATACCATTTTGCATAACCTAAAGTTCTTAGGGATTAGGAATATTTATGGGAACCATAAAACGTGATCATGCTATCAGATGTATTCATAGCATCGGGTGTGGTAAATATGTAGTGATCAAAATCCTGTTTACTTATCCTGTTTTTATAATCAAAACAGTACTATAAAATTGAAACACTTAATTTCTTACTGCTCTTATGAATTTTCTGCTAGCACAGACAGTAAAAGGACAAATCCTTCTCACCACATCTTAGCCAAGAAATGCGTATTTTGAAATGGATTCTGAGTACTTTCTGCAGCTTTCTGTGTTCTCTTGCCAGGAATCCTGGTTCTGATACTGATTATTATCAAGTTGCAGTCATGTTATTCATAAGGATAGTAAAAGATACTTGGTGCTCTAAGAAAATACCATAAGCAAGAGAGTAGAAAATTATTTCAGTGCTATCTTGTGCTTTGCAAGCTTAACAGTGTGACCTGTCTCATGGCTGCAATTTTTGCAAAAACACTTTTTCTCGCAGATTCTTTCCTAGCTTTTGATCTTAGAGAGTCTCTCAATCTTCTTTTTTTCTCTTTGTTTTAGACTTTCTTAATTGCTACAAAACCTAGCTCACAAGAGTATCATCTGAATGCATCATGCAGAATCTCCTTGGCTGTAGCTGAAATGTCTGTCCTGGTTTTGGGGTTTTGTTTGTTTATTTTTAAACTCCTACTATAGTAATTAAAGGTTTCCTTCTGTTAGTATTATAAGGGTTGCATACAAAGAAATTAATCAGCTTCTCTCTGTCAGTTGTAAACCTGTCTTTTCTCTTATTAAAAACATGCAGCAGGAAATGCTGCTGTTGCCTGATCCTTTCAGCTTCCTACATTTGGAAGCATGGAGAAGTATGGTTGGCAAAATTCTAAGTGAACTGGGATTTTTGAACCACTTCCTTTTGCTCTTTACTATGAAGAATCTCCATTATTTCTTGATTTTTCTGAGATTCTCCCTCCATCTCCCCATTCTGCTGTTTAGAGTCATAGAGAATTACTTTTTTTTCTTCAGTTTTGCACTTTCCTTGGCTGGTCAAAATTCTGAGAAGGCGTGGTGAATGCTGCTTTTCATGTCACATCTGGGCACAGTATTTGATTTTGAGATCTGTGGACAGTGACAGTTTGGTCAGAGGAGAATTTTCAGCTTTTGTTAAAGTTTTCTCTAGCGGTGGAAAGAGAATCGCTTCCCAGAGCTAGAAGCTGAGAAACCTTGAGAAAGCTTTGTAAACTGTTTGGGATATTTTGAGAAAATTTATCTCAATGGTATTTGTTTGCCTTTGTTATCCTAATGGTTTTCTCTGTAGCTAACCAATTGTAGTTACTCTTGTCACTCTCTGCTCCTGACCATGGCTGAACAAGCAGCCAGGTCAGAGAGCAGCTGGATCTCTTTAGAGATCTCCTTGTCCTGTTTGCTTTGCATGATATATGCATGAAATAACGAAGATATTTTGCCTTCTGATGGAGTCGGTCTTATGCTGCAAAGGGCCAAACCTGGCCATAATTTGCAACAGAGATTAGTCTTCTTGAAGGGCATTTTGTTCAGACCATTAGTATGCTGGAATAATTGCTTATGGAATGAGGAAGGAGCCTGTCATCAGTATTTGGGTGCTCCTGTCTCATTTTGCCAACTGGATCCATAGAGGTTTCTTATTCTCCATGTGGATACACAGGTGGTGGCTTCCCTGGGCCTGTGAATGCAGTGAACAAGAGCTGCTGTGCCCTTGGTGCTTTTTTCCTAGCCAGTATGGAAAGGCTGGCTTGGCATTTCAGCAGAAGTTGCTGTGTCTGAAAAAGGACATTTTTTTTGATTAAGCAAAGACTGAGTGATCCAAAGTTACTTCTGCATATGTGAAATAAATTTCCTTTCCGTGCCACCTCAGTTCATGGTTTGGGCCCTCTGGTGCTAGGGTCTTCTAGTATTGTTAAATCTGCTGTGTATATACTTTATATAGGCTTATCTAGACTTGTAAGTTCTTTGGGGTGGGAATCTCTTGGGCTTGGTGGTTGTGCAGCATCTAGCACTGTGGGTTTAATAAGAGACCTATTGTGCAGTGAAATGAAAAGCTAATGGTCTGATGAAGCTTAAACCACATTTGTACCACACTTTAGTAGGTTCACTGTCTTCGCAGGAAATCTTTGCCTTTAAATAGTTTTAGATAAATCAAAAGCAGAATATACAGAACAACTACAGAGGAGACACAGGTCTCCATACTACTCACCAGACTAACCATGCTGTCTGTCTTCCCTGGCATTCCTATTTATTTTTGCATGCTCTCAGAATGCTTTTGTCCTTTCCCAGAGATTTTAAAATTGGTTATTTCCTTTTTTCTCAAAACACTTCTGAACTCCCAGTATGTTGTTAGAGGCATGTCATTGTTTTCTTGGGTTCAGGGCCATTTTCCTTACCCTTGATGGGACTTTCATCGCTAACTGGGAATCTGACTGACAGGAGAAATTGTAATCATTTTCTTGTCTCTCTTGCCAGTGGTTTGGAAGAGAAATTCCCGACACATTGTGCAAGGCTCATATGTGTATATACCTCTGTCACATGCAAAGGGGTGTTTTCCTTGATCCTTAGTGTGGGGAGATTTCTTCAGTCCTTAGTGTTTGATTTGTCAAGTGCCCCAGGAAAGCCAAGACCCTTGTTATGCCCAGTCTGTTGGTGCTCCGTTATGGAGCCCTTTCACTGAGCAGTGCTGCTGGATCAGAGACGGGTTTGACTGACTTAGTCAGGGACACTCCAACACCGTAAGGGAGACCCCTCAGTGGGTCTAACACCTTATCTGACTGTTACCCACTGTGACTACTGGTGCCCATGGACTCACACCAACAGTTTATGGAATAACACTTTATAAATGTAAAATTGGGACAGGTTAAGTTTTGAGGATTGCTGGTGATAGTATCTGACTGCAAAAACATATTCAAAGCAATACACAGATGAACTGTAATCGCCAGTAAAATATTCAGTGTGCACATAATAGGGATATCTCTATGAGGGAGAAGAGATTTAGCCCATCAGCTGATCCCAGATGATGGAGTCTTCCCTGACTTTTCCCCATTCTCAACTTAGTTTTATACTATTTCTTTGTTTAGATGGAGCTTGAGTGTCTCTAGTCATGCATACCTTTTTTACTGGTGTAAAATTTTTGGAGTAAAATTCTCTCACTTTGCTCCTACAGTCAATAGTCAATAATACAGAGTGCATACTCAGCGAGAGGCGGTTTGTACCTTGGAGGTGGGTAACTTAGGGGTGGACATATGTGTTAGCATTACAATTAGGTTTTAATGAATCAAGTTCATCTGAGGAGAGCAATTTCACCAGAGTTGCTGGCTCAGCAGCAGGACATCTTCCCTCATCTCCCCTGGCTGACAGGTGCTATGTGGTTTATCAGCTGCAAAGTACCATCGAGCTCCCCTCCCTGTGAGGATTTCAACAGAGCCTGGCAGTGGTATTTCAGCTCTACTCCACCCTCCAGTCATCCCCCCTAGCAGGTGCTATGGTTGCAGGTTCTGTGTATGGGGAAGCATCATGGCAGAGGTTTTGAGCTGCCAGCCCCGTTCCATCCGGGGAGCAGCAGTTGCATTTTATCCTGTGATTTTTGTAGTGTTGTAACTTTTGTTAGCATGTGAATATAACTGCCAAGTTTCCTCTAATTTTACCCCAAGCCATCTTTCCACACTCTCCTACTGGAGCTCCATATAAATTTGGTCTGATTACTGCAAGCTTTTGTTTCTTGATAGCTCCTGCAAATTGTTCCCCCATGGGAGCTGTTTTGGCACTTTGAATTTTATTTACATCTGGATATTGTGCCTGCAGACTTACCAAAGTAAGATGCTGACTGATTAGAAGTAGTCTTTTTGTATTCATGTTAAAGAATTCACCATCTGTGATCTGTAATCAGACTTCTCACTAATTAGATGTAACAAAACTGCATAATGCCAAGTTGGAGGGAAAATTTATTAGAAATACAATGTAAGCTATGACTGATTTTTTTAAAAGTGCTTAACTGTAAATAAAACGTTCCTCTAATGTCCCAAACATCCTCAGTTTCTCACCCCTGTAGGCTTAAAAAATTAGTTTCAGCCATTCATGATTCTATGTTTGTTGCTATAGTGATACCAATTTCCTGTCCCAAATTATTGTACTTCAGAGGTACATGAGGCCTTTTAATCTTCTTTCCCCATTCCCCCTATTTCACTCTTTCATTTTACAGATGCTCTTACTCAAGGACTGGAATTCCTATACTGTTGGTCTGTTTTTTTCCAGTGTGATGGAAACCAGAATAAATATATGCCTTTCCCCCATAGGACTAATGAAGATTCCTAATTGGTACCCTCACTGAACATTGCTCTATATCAAAGCCTTACAAAATTTATAGTTAGTTTTGTTATGGATCACTAAGCTAGAGAAGCACAGGCTGTTCACCTTGACCAAATCAAGAACAGCTGCACCCAACCAAATGAAATTTAAACACTTAGGAAAAGCAGCTTGTCAGCCATGATGCTACTGAAAACCAGTATGAGAAGTCCATTGGGCCAGGGCTCCATAATGTGGCTTAATGGGGACTGAACCCCAACTGAGACAGTTTGCTGTTCCTGTGATACATGTAATAGAAAGAAATCATAAAACAGTATTAGCTGATCAATATTCACTTTATCTACCTATGACAAAGTTTGTGTGACAGTTGAATTTTATGTAGGGTTTAAGGTCTTTTTGGGGGGTTGTCACTGTGCTGCTCTATATTGCTTCCCCTTCTTACTATACATTGCTGTGAGAGCTGCTTGGATAAGAGATGGGTGTGATTTGGCTTGTTAGTCTTTTGATGCAACATCCTTGTCGATTATGTGGTCTAAGTTCCTCTGAATTTTGTTCTTCCCACAGTAGGCCATGGCCACTGTATATGCCACGGCCACTGTAACCTTGATCATCAACATATGCAGAATTTGGTATGTTTTGTGAGAAGTGCAGCCCTAAGTAGCCTCAGTTCAAAGGTCTGTATTGCTAAATGCCTTTCTGTTCAGGAATCACTCGTACAGATGAAGGATGCTGTCTCTGATATAGATCATATCCTGAAAAATCTGGGGGATCAGATAGACTGCTAGAGTTTCCAAGCAGCATGAAAAAAAAAATCATTACTGAATAGATTCCAGGTGGGATTACTGGATATCCAAATGGGCAAAAAATGTGTGGGGAAGGTGTGCATAGAAAACATTCAGGAAAGTCAGGAAGAGATCCATGTGGCTGGGAAGCAAGTGATGTGTTTGTATTTTAGGAGGTAATACATGCTAAAACTGAAGGAGAAATAGGAAGTGAAGAAGATGAATGTGTATGGATCCTAGCATGAATTATGATCCTACAGAATTATACATGAATTAAGCAGGTTGGCAATGGTGATTGTGTAACTGAGAAGGAATGCATAATATGCTCTTTATTAATGTCTTTCTCATTTTTATATATGCTATTCTAGCCCATTTTCTTTCTAATTTAGGCTCTCTTCTGATTTTTGTCCCTTGAGTGGCTCTCTACTATGGTGGATTTATGCTGTTTGTTCAGCAACATTCCTACTCTCCTGACTTCTGTCCCATGTGCATTTAACATAATCTTCGTTTGCATTTCCACTTGCCTGCTTGTTTAGCTTTTTCTCCCAGGCCATTAGTTTAGTTCTATTTTCTTGTGGGGAAAGAATTTTCTTTCTGTGGTAAAAGTAATTAAGTGTCCTGTACTAAAACCATCTTCTCCAGGACATTCCAGATTTACTCTATTATAATTCCCTTGAAATCCATATAGTGTTTTGGATTGGTGATAGAAAAAACTTGGCTTCTCCTGCTCCTTTTCCTTACAATAGAAGTTTCTGTGGCTAAGCTGGTTGGCAGCAGGTGGGTCCCAAAGCAGTACCTGCATCACACCATTAACAGCTATTTCCTGTGGCTCCAGAAGCTTAGCCTGTGGTGTTGTCTTTTTATTTGTGCTCTACAGTTCTCAGCAGCTGCTTGCATCGCTATCTTTTTTCAGCTGCCTGTGTGTGGGCATAAAACCCATACAAGGATCACTGTCCTGTGGTTGTAATCGCAGAAAATAGATGTATTTTCATCTCTCAAAAGATCTTTAGATCTTTTCAAAGAGAAGTGAACTCTGATTGTGCAGGGTGAAAAGGGTCTTGTGCTTTTTAACTTCTATATGATGACACAAGGGGCAACTGCGTTTCTTTCTTCTTTTTCTGTTCTTTTTATTGATGCTGGGAATTCAAGGCTTGTTTGGCTCAGGAGAATCCACAGGATTTATCTTTTCTCTGTCTTTTGTATTTATTTGACTTTTTGCCAATGATTGGTTTAAAAAGTATTTCTATTAGCTTTTTAACATTCATTGAACGATCGTGCAATCTCTCCACCTCAGCTGCCAGTGTGGGCTGAATCCACCTCCCTGAAGTTGGAAGAATATTGTAAAACCAGGTAGAAAGAGCAGGTCAACCAGGGTCTGAAAATTTGTAAACTTTTAATTTTTTCTTGCTTTTTAAGTTTGATCTCTGAATAGCAAAACTGCATTAAAAATTATGTAGAATGAGTATATCCCTAGTTGCAGGAAAGGTATCAAGTCAGGTCCAAAGTCAAGCCAGGAGATCTAAGTAGTGGTTTCAGGAACATCAGGGACTGGGATGGGATACAGGCACACCTGTGACACGGCTCAGGCCAGGACCCTGTGGGAGAGCTGAAATAAAGACAGCAGGCTCTGCACAAGGGAGTGCATGGGTTGGGGTCCAAGGTGAGGCTTGCCCAGGCAAATAAAGCCTATTTTTACTTTTAGGACTCAAATGTAACTTGCTGAAAGCATTTGCTGGGAGAATCTTATGGCCAAAGTCACTGTGACAAATTTAAAGTGCGCAGTAGAGCTGAGAGGTGGATGATGCTGACTGTGTTGAGAATGAGCATGAGAATCTCATTATGAGTGAATGCTGGCTTTCAAATGGAGGAATTATGAGGAAACATGTGGAGGAGACAATATCATTGCAACATCAGGCTGGATGAAATCCCCAGAGATCTGTTATTCCAGTCCATGTTCTTTTGTAACAAGACTTCTTGTACAGTAGAGGAAGAGGGAGGAGGACAATTATATTTCTTAGAACAGATGAAAAAGATCATAATTATAACTGATTTACTCTGAAAATAATCAAAGATCTTAGATGACACACTGCAAAAGCCTGTCTTTCAAAAATCTTTTTGTGCTTTTGATCTGTGATGGGATCTGCAGGGGATACTCAGGTCATGTTCATATCAAAATACCTGGTTTCAGACAAAAATCAAGTGCTTAAAGTAATAAATAATTCAGATTGTGGTAGTATCATTTCTGTAAAAGATATGGATGCAAAAAGAGATGACAGTGGAAAACCAAGGTCAAAAATCAGACTCTTGATATTATCTGACAAATATTTGGTTTCCCAAGGCATTTGTCTTTCAAGTAGAAGACTTTTGTGGTAGGGGTATTCTCTATACAATGCACTTGGCCTTCTGCCAACAGATGAGTGCTCCAGATTGATACTAATGAAAGAAATATTAATGCACCGTAGCATGTCAATTATCTTGAAAAGGTCTCCAGCAGCCATTTATCACTTAAATTTCACATCTTATAGCTTGGGACCAAATTGTGTTACATGTTAGAATAGTTCTGCCAAATTTGATCCATCATTAACTTTCATTTGTTGATAATTTGAACATGAATTTTCATTTAAGTTATGCATCTTTGTCAACTTGATGGAAACATCCAGAGTTATCATGTTGTCATAGATGAGTGATGCTGTTTCCCAGTTGAGATTTGACTATATTTTGAAAAGACTTTAAGGGTTTAACCCTCTGGAAAACATCCTGAGGCCAGGGACTTTTTGTTGTATTTGAGGGGGAGGGGGTAAGGGAGGGAAGGAAAAAGAAAAACAAGAGAAGAGGAGAAAAATAATTTTATGACTTAAATTGGATTATCAGTTTCTGAATCATGCCCTAAACTTACAATTGGTTTTGGTTGGTTTTTTTTTTTTTTTTTTTTTTTTTTTTTTTTTTTTTTTTTTTTTTTTTTTTTTTTTTTTTTTTTTTTTTTTTTTTTTATATTTTTTTTTTTTTTTTTTTGTTTTGTTTTTGTTTTTGTTTTTGTTTTTGAAACTTATCAGAATGATTGTTTTCATTGCTAGGGTTACCAGGCTTCCGAGCAAAACAGAATAGTTATAAAGCAGAAAGGTAACACCAGGGTAAACATTCTTTTTCTGGGTTTCAGTGGATTGGGTGATGTATCTCAGATGCAACAAAGCACATGAACCCATTGTAGAACACATGATGCAGTCATGAGTTTAAGCAATAAGGAATATGAACATCAGTAGTCTTTGACTAAAGACGAAGGCAACAACCCAGAGTCAACACAGAAGCATCTCTCCCCATTACACTGGGGAAAATCCTTTGGCTGAAGGAGAATGTTGGCCCTGTGCAGTATGGCATGGCTAGCAGTATGGCATCCCTTCTAGTATGGGATAGTGTGTGGTACACTGTGGGCATTTGTTTATTTCTGTGCAATACAGAGCACTGCAAAGCTCATCAGCTTTTGCCTGTACCAGGCATATGTCATCTGCTTGCCTTTTAAAAAGCAAACACTGAGCATTTGTGCTGTTTTATTAAAGCTCTCAAAATTCTTGGTAGCATGCAGAATTCTGGCCAGACAAATCTTGGAGAAGGTTACATAGTAGTTTTTAATTACTGTTCAGTAATACTTCTGTAATGTGATGTGATACTGTTTTCAGGAATGTGGCCTCTGTTGAATAAACAGGATCGAAATCAAAGAAAAAGTACTTAGGCAGCCAGTAAATAATTTAACAAGCTCAGGTGACACCATCAGATGATGTAAATTAAAATCAGCAAGAAAGGGATGGCAGGGGGTTAAACACAGATTGTAGCTGTATGCAGCACCTTGGAAAAGGAAGCAAAGCCTTGGCATTGGGAATAAACATGGTTTTATTTCTGGAATTGATGTGTCTGATCATTAATGTTGCCTGGGTCTAAATGGATAATAGAAATGAATTCTTCATGCAAAGCTCAGGATTGCTGCCTGTGTTGTTTTTCTGCCTGTGTTCGATCTAATTTTCTCTTCTAAGAATCTGTAGCAGTGTAAAGGCCTCAGGTGGCCTTTCTCATCACTTGGTGTAGTGATTTGATCCTTGCATTGTAAGTCAAGAGATCATAGTTGTAGTCATTTCTCTATTATCCAGTGTATTGGGAGGTTGGTGTAGGCTTTGGATAATATATGTCATCCAGAATATGCTTGGAGTGCAGTTTAACGGCCCTTGAATCACTGTTCTGAGCCCCCAGGACTGTGGAAAGGCTAATTAGCTCAAGTTGTGAACATGAAATACCTCTGCTCTGCTTCTAGACAAAACCTAGGCAAGAAGCAGGAAAAATGGGTTGTTGCTGCACCTCAGCTAATAAACCTTAGTATGCTCTGTGTGGAGCTGCATGCATGAGCCAGGACAGTTAACTGGCAGCTTAAATAATCTGACCATGTCTGGGCACAAGTGACAGAGTTGCCAGCATTTTGCACCTTTTCCATTTTGACCCGACTTTACAGTGAGCAGCAGCTGGTTGTCTCTGTAGGAATTGTTCTGAGCTCTCTGCAGCAGCCCTCGTGTGTAAGGTCGGGTTTTGCTTTAGTATGTAAAGTCCTGGTGTCTGTCAAAAGCCATTGTGCTATGTAAAGAGTGTAGAAGTCACATTTCTCAGGAGCCAGACTGATTGAAAACCTGACTGTGTGGGGGTTATGGTGATGTCTCTTTAGGGAATTGTGGTACTTCATGGGGGGGTTCTTTTCTGCTTCCTTTGTCTTCTAAAGCAGAGGGCAGTGTAGGGCAGGCTGGGTTCAGAGGGAGCACTGCTGAGACGTAGGGTCGTTATGGGGCTGTCACAAATGCACCAATGTCAAGTCCCCTACATTACCTGGTGCTAACATCCCTGAACACTTAATATATCTGTTTTCAATTTTATGTTGCTTTAAAAGCACCATAATTCCTTAGTGGTACATGAAGAAAATCACCCCAATTTGCTTGTTTTGCAGCAAGTTGAATAGTGCTCTGACAGTGAGAACACTTCTTTGTCTAACAGTAAGTCAAAGATATCTGATACATGTCTTTCTTAGTATAAGAAAAGCTTTCAAATTTTCTTAATAGTTTGTTATTTTCTGGTTTGTGTCTACATTATTCTAGAGCTTGTCTTATGATTTTTAATGTATTTTGTACATATTTGGTACATCTTTTTGGATCTTGATATTTATAGTTTTACTTCATAGTGTTAGTATCTCATCTGTGTAATAGCATTTATAGTTGTCCTTCTTGTTTAGGTCTGTTGGGGAAAAAAAACCAAGTGGGCCATCAGAAGAATAACAACACACCAAGCCTGGTAAAAACATTTCTCCCAACTAATTGAAAGAATGAAAAAGAAAAACAATAAGCATCAGACTGTGTATTAGAGGTCTCTGCAACAGTGTATATTGCATAAAAAAGTAGAGTTTTAGTTCATGTATGTCTCTAAAACAGGGAGGATTTGAGTCTGGCAGTCGCAAGAAACAGCTTGAGGATTTTTTTCTAGTAATGATGCATCTATTTCATTTAAAATAAGTAGGAAAGATTTTGGTGAAGCTTATTTGCTTGCAAAAAACGAGCTAGTTTTTTAGTTAGCCTACTAGCTGTAGTTCTAATCTGAAAAACTCCGTAGTAGGAGTAATACTGTCTTTATATTAACAGACTACTTAGCTCATCACTGCATTAAGTGATGTGACTTGGTCACTCTCATTCTGCTGGACCATGGAAACCAGGTGGATGCTGAAAGTTGTTGCATGACAAGTCATGGGCAGTCACCTTAGCAGTGAGATGTAAGGGAACTGTTGTGGAATTGATTTTACGCAAAATACTCTGTAAAAATGAGTAACTTAAGTTTCAATTGTTATAAACTTCCTGCTTGTTGCTAATGTCAATAGATTTTGCAATGGAATTGGTCCTCAGGGAAAGCAAGAGTGGCAACAATCATCATTACACCAAACTTTAGCTTCCTATATCCCCCATGGAGGTTCTGCTCTCTCCCATTACACACATTTATGGTTCACGTAAGTTTGTTATTGACTCAGTGTTGCTTTTCCTGCCTAGGAGGCTTTTAGCAAAAGAAATTTAAACATTGGGGATCTTTGTTATCAGCCTGTAATACTATTAAATTGGATTCAGTAATGAGGTCCCAGACTTGACAGTGTCTCGATGTTTTCCACTGAATGGCAAATAACCTGGATGGCTTCTGAAACCCATCTGCCTCTTGTAGCACTGTGTGATCCAGACTGATGTGGTCAGAATCATACCTGTATACCTCCGCTCAGCTGAGGATGGCTGGGGAGCAAATTCACCCACATATGGGGCTCTGGGTTGTGGATCAGTTGCTGTCAGGCTGTTTCTCTGTCCTTCAGGTAAGAGAAATCTGACTTCTGGAGCTGCAGAGCAGTGAGTGCGCTCTGACAGCCTTCAAATCTTTGTAACTGAGGTTTTCTTGGTGCACAGTTGTGGGAGAAGGCTCTGGAAACGGCTGTGCTCTCTCTTCCCTTTGTTCCTTGGGCTGTGCAATCCCACAGGCAGGAAGGTGCTGGCTCTCATGCTGTTCCTCTGTCCTCCCCAGGAAACTCTTGCTTCTCCCAGGCTGGTGTGAATCAGTAATAAGAGTCCAGCTCTATGATTGTTACTCCCAGCCCAGGCACTGCTTTATCATCCAGCAGACCAAGTGTGATCTGGAGCACTGCTGTCAAATTAGCCAGGCAGCACAGCGTGAAATCCGTGCTGGCTCTATGCCTGATGCTGGGAGACAGATGTTACCTGATCCTTAGGGGTGATTGGAGTGGCGCAGGCGGATAATACCTGAGCCAACATAAAGCTTGACAATAGTAAATTAACTTTTCAGCATTTGCTTGTCAGATTTGAACTGTCAGGCTAAGTTAATACTGAAGCAGTGCTTTGGTGTTTTTTTCAGAGCCCGAGGGGTAGCTCTGCAGTAGTGTCAAACAACAGCCTAACTCCGATTCAACAGCTATTTATGTAAAGCTGCTGGTGAAATGTTGAGAGAAAATGAGTGGTTGTAAGTCTTCAACTGCTTTGGAAATCTGACTGTGAGAGAGGTTTGAACGCAGTGAGCACCGCAGCTCTTCCTCACCAGCAATCAGGTTCTGCTCATGTTAATTTTAGATGTAAAATAAGCAGTCTGAGCCTGGCTATCCATGTGCTGCCTGTATGCAATGGCACTAAATGGAACCAACTGCGGATGAAGCACAATTTAGGCATAGTGCTGAATACTTTTTCTTTCTTAGCTCTAAGTTTTTAAGGAAATGTTACTATTATTTTGGATTCTACCTATATTTTTTTTCACAGCAAGAGACGGGGACTACAGTAAAATGAGTTTTTCCTTCACATTATCAGCAACATGATTTGCTGTTTTAAAGATGATGTTTGTAGTCTAGCAGTGTGTTAGATATATTATGTAGGGTTTTATATGTTTCTGTGAAATAAAAGGAATGCTTTGAAATAAGTCTCTCGACCAAAAGAAAAAAATATCAGAAGTGCATAATATACTGCTTTATGAGGAAAATCTGGCTGTAAATTCATGCAAATTATTTGTGCAATTTTAAGAGCTGTTTAATAGTTTACAGCTAGTTAATAATCTCACTTTAAAATCCTGATCAGCTGCAATGAACCATTGTTTCAACAAATGATAATTTTGCAGTCTGAAGAAGAAGTTGCTGAAGTCTTCTCTGTGAGATAGATGTTCTTAACAGGATCTTACTGGTGCAGATAATTTGTGTAAATTTGAAGACTTATTCTTTGCAAAATTAGTTCATTTTCCAGGATGAAACTACACCAACTATAAGAGCATTGTTTTAAGGAAATAAATTTGTTGTAAAGGATGAGTAGAGGAAGGCTTCCTTTCCATGGTGGTGTGTACTATTGAGAAGTACTCTTAAGGGGAGAATTCTTGCTTTAACATATCTGGCATTATCCTATTGGAAACAGGCTATTGGTAACTTTTTTCTAGTGTGACTTATACTACACTGCAGTTACCAGGTGTTCCAACAGTAGAATAAATCATATTATTTGAGATTATTTTAACATATAATCTATAGGTAATCTATAGGTATCCTGAATGACTTTTCAAAGGTTTTGTTTTCAAGCCACCAACACTTTCTGTTTAAAGTGAAATAATTGGAAAGGGAAATGCATCTTTAATAAGGTGTAGGGTTTTTTATATGTTTATGTAGGATGTAATGGGATTTATTCCAATGTATCACAATGGACTGTATAAGTGATCACATTTGTGTAACAGGAGATATTCATATAATGTTGACTGAATCTGTAGAGAATGAAAAAAAAAGAATTGGACCAGACAAGTTTCATTTTGTGGGAAGAATTTTATCCTAACTACAAGTCTTATATTTCACACTGACACATTCTTAAGCGCAGAAATTCATTGGTCGTGAACCTAGAGTCATCCTTGTGGCATGAGAATTAGATGCTGAAACGAAGTGTTTGGTTTTTTTGTTGGTTTTTCTTTAATTTTTTTTAAAATGCAAGCCCATGACACCACTGATATTTACAGAACAATATCACAGCTTATCCAATTGCATGTTAGTACTATAAATAGATTTGAAATATTACGGGTTTCCAAGGTGCTACAATTACATAGAAGATGATCATAAAAATTCTTGTGTGTTGTACAAAACAAATCTTACTCCAGCATCAATAGAATGGCACTATTCTTTACTACAATAAAATTCAGTCACATTCAAAGAATTGACCCTTACAGGAGAAATATCAGAATTAAAAAATAAACTAATAAAACCCCCACATCTTGCAATGCATTTTTTCTTTAATTCTAAATTGCAGCTGTTCGATGACATTCTCTATCCTGTTGTATGAATGGAATAAAAGTTGGTTTGGAACAAATTGCTGCCATCTAGGTCAGGAACACAGTTGTCCTTTAGAAAATGAGTGTTAGGAGTTGAGGCCTAATTCGATGAATACTTGATATGTGCCTGAGTGCATTGCTGAATCATGGTTTCTGTGCTGGAAGTACAGGCTTGGCTCCTCCTAATTGAGTCTCCTTTGGGCTGTCTCGGAGTGGTGGCTGGCAGGAATTTGGGTTCTGGGAATCCTGCACACTTAGAGCTTTTTGAGTTGAGGGAACGTCTTGTGCAGTAGGGAGCTATGTGAACTTGTCCCTTCTGTGGGACAACTAATATATTAAACTTTTCTTGTTAAATAGAAGTCTGTGTTTCTGTGCTTCCTAAGGTCATGATTTCTGTCCCTTTTGAGCACCCTGTACAGGGTGGTGGGGAAGGGTCATTTTAAGTTTATGATGAGTATTTGAGAAAGTCACCATTCAGGCTTGGAAAATGTTGCTCACACAACTGAACAAGTCTATGCTTGTTGCAGTGAGCTGTGGCCACTTTCTGCAGCTGCACTGCTCTTATTTTTTTTCCTTAAGCTGTGGGTCTTTTTGCTCTGAAAGGTTCTGAGTTATTTTCTGTGTGTTTGTGTGCAGTTTAACAAGAAAAAATACTTTTGCAGTGGTTTCTTGGGTTTTTTTTTTTATTCACAGCATTGATTGAGACAGCAATTCATGACAATTTGGCCCTTAGCCTCTATTGGGGTTTTCAGAATACACCGTTTCTTTCTTATTCAGAGTGTGCTACTAGCCCAGAATCCTTTCACTTCTGCTGCAGTAACAAGATGGGTCTAATAGAAATCTCTGGGCTCAAAAAATGCTTTTTTCTCCCCTTGCTCGTCTGCTCATGTACATCTTTTTAAAAAGAAGTTTGTGTAATCATTTTGTTATGAATCTCAGGTAGAGAGTCAGTCTTGTGTTTGCAGTCCTTTAAATTTTTCACTGAAACAAATGTGTTCAAAAGAGTTAAATGTTAGAGGCAAGTGAGTGCTCAGGGCAGACCCTGCTCGCTCAGAGCAGCCCCACTGCCCGTTCCGGCTGCTGCACCTCATTGCAGGAGGAGATGTGAAAGACATGCTTTGCAGCTGCAGCCCTGGTCGCTCTGGGAAACCAGGCACCCTAGCTAAAAATAGGCTCCTCTAAGTTAGCAGCTTTGCTTGTGAATGCACAGCCATGAGAAGCTGATTTGGGTAATAAGTGATTTCCATGGACTGGGAACCAGGGCTAGCTGGGAAGAGACAGGCAGGAGAAAGAGCTGACAAAGTGTAGTAGTTTTAATCCTAGCTTTGGCTACCTACAGAGTGCTTGATGTTTCATCTTTTAGTTTTGCTAATCACTGTGTATTTCCCTAAGATCTCAGTCAACGTCAGAGTTTCATCCCACTGAATGCTTTACTCATGTGAGAGGAAGTGTTTGTCTTGGAGACTGTAAAGTTTCAGCAAATCAAGGACTGTGTGAGGAAAACAAAGAAGAATTGTATCTATTCTCTGGTCATGGGGAGTTAAAGTGAAGGAGACTTCCTTGAGGCTGAAAATTCACCATCAGAGGAACTTGATCTGAATTGTCTGTGTTCAGGATGTGAGCCTCCAGACGAGTTTCCGTCTTCTCTGTATTCATGTTTGGCTTGGCTTCACCCTGTAAAGCTCTCTGTAACCCCACTTCTTTTCAGTTGTGCAGCTGAACTGAGCTTGTCCTGCTGCCGGGGGTGATTCCTCTGCTGCGGGGTGAAGCTGTATGCTTCAGTGCTTCATTTGCTGGTGTCAATGGCTCATTTTATCAGCTAGGGAAGATTTTCAGCTAGCTAGTTTGTGGTACAAGGAGGTAAATAAAAATGGGGGTTGTGAAATGCAATAGATGAAGTCTTAAGTGGTCACAATTTAAATCTTAAATTGCCAATTGCATGACAGACTAGAAAAAGGAAATGTGAGCAGAAAAAGAAGGCAGTAAACATGATGATTAAGTGGATCTTACTCAGAGTAAATTATAGCATTCCCAAATGGAAGTCTTCTCCTTTACAGAGAAATCATTAAATGTTAAACTCACACTATTATTTGCGTTTCATTGGGTAGACTTGCATGTGCAGAAATATCCATTTTAATTAGTGTTGAAAAAAAGTCTCGTGTACAGAGCACTGCCTGGTAGGTATTTTTATACTCTCTCTCTCATTGAACTCATTTTATATGATGATGATTTCTTCTAATTTTTAATTAACATGTCTAAGTTAGAGTTGGGGAAAATGATCAGTGTTTCATTAACTGCCTCACACGTGGAGATCTATGCAAACCTAATTAATGTGCTTGCTACAGGGTTCTTTGTCAAAATGAGCCATCCTGCCACTACTTTTCTCCCCTTGCTTTTCAGTTCTGTGAATTTGAGTGAAAGGCATACTGCAACAGCATATAGTTTTACCTCCAAAATGACAGCATATGATGTGGTGTTATATTTCAGTGCACTGTTTCACCAAGAATATTTTGAAACATTTTATAGACAGTGTATTGGAAGATCTTTTGTGTATCACTGGTATATAGTGCCCTATAACAAATACCTCATAATTAATAATGTTTATTATCACAATATATTAAAGCTTATTTTTGCTATTTATTGATTTATTTAGCTATATATACAAATGAGTTATAGTATCTCACTGGAAAAAAACCTAGAGATATGTGAAGGCTGCATGATCTAGTGGAAAAGGAGGTGTCCTTGGCTCAGGTCCCAGCTCTGCCACCAACCTGTCCAATGACTGGCACCAAATCACAGAATCTCAGAAGGGGTAAAGTTGGAAGGGACCCCAGTGGGATCATCTGATCCAACCTCAACTGAGTACAGCTATTGGCATACTAGAGAAAATAATTTTTGTGGAGGAAGAGACTGTTAATCATACTTGTTAGGAAGCGAGTATATTCATACTTAGTGTTATTCAATGGGTTTAGGTTATTGTAGCTGTAGTATTTCTGTTGCCATAATGTGATAATGAGAAAAGACAGGACAACAGTAAAAGAGCTGAAGCCTTGTAATATACTCTGTACCCTGACCACGAATTATGCCTTGAAACCAAGTTAGAGATTGTAAAGTCTAAGTAGCAATGCTATGTCTGAACTTGCTTTATCTAAGAAAACCAATACTTTTTACTGTGTGCTTATTGTAGTGATAACAGCTAGCTGCAACAGCAGGGATAGAGTTGGTAAGTTATAAATTATTCATTTTTTTAATGAAGCCATTATTAAAGAATAGAAAAAATTGTTTTTGTTATAAAGTGGTGAAAATGGTTATGATATTAAAATATATTTGGTTTCCTATAATGTTTTGGACTTGGAAATTTGATCAACTGATCTTTTGTTTTAAAATACAATATTCACATATGATATTAAGGCACACGAGATTAATTTAAGTTATCCATGTGACATGGAATTGCAGAGTAATTGAGGTTGGAAGGAACATCTGGAGGTCATCTGGCCCACCTCCCTGCTCAAAGTAGGGCTTATATCAAAAGTGAGAAGAAGCTGTAAAGGGTCTGTCTGGTTCAGGCATAATTTGATAACAACAAGGTTAGAGATTCCTCAGCCTCGCTGGGTGACCTGTCATAGTACCTAACTACTCTCAGGGTGAAATTATTTTTCTTTATGTATCTCACTGGAATTTACCCTTCAGCCTGTGGTTTTATTTCTCTTGTTCTCAGTCCCTGGGAAGACTTTCTCTCTCTCTTATCTTTAGGTAGTAGAAGGTGCTGCCTCAGTCTTCTCTTCACTGGACAGATGGAATCACCTTACTTTCCTTATCTGACATGTGCTTCAGCTCTCTAACCATGATCCTCTACTGGAGTTGCTCCAGGCTGTCAGTCTTTGTTGCAGCAGGATCCCAAAGATGGACACAGTATTCTAGACAGTGTATGTCGCTGTTGTAGGGAGTTGCTGAATGATAAATATCAATGAGAGGATCCTCACACCTACCTGGATGTAAGGGACATAGTTTATATGCCAAACATGTCATGAGAAGCTGAGTGCAACCAGGAGGTATGAGTTACATAGATTTTTGTCTTTGCACATTGTATTCCATTTCTGAGGGGAAAGCCCAACCAAAACAGATAAAGAAACCCAATTTGGAAGAAGAGAGTGCTTGGTTATAGTAGTGATGTTAAGTACAAATTCTAAAGCTTCATTTTCCTGGAGAGGTAACAAAGAAGCAAGTTGGGAGAGATGAGTGAGAGTGTCTTTTGGCACATTGCTCACTGAAACACTGGAGCCACTCTAGTGCTAAGCATGATGTAATGCAGTGCACAGTTTCCATTTTTAACTGTTTCCAGTTCTGCAATTAGGAATGTAACCCATTGCGTTCTCAGAATAAAATTTATTTTTCCTGGTAGGCTTTATAGTGTTGGGTAAATATGACAGTTGAAACACATGGTGTTTCCTTACAAGCTATGAATTCAAATGATGGCTTAGTGTTGAAAAAAGGATATTGGGTGTTTACGATCCAAGGCAGGTCTGTCAGCTACAGAAGTCAGAGCATGTTTTCCACAAGCTGGAATAGTCCATTTGGGGCAAGTGCCAGGAAAAAGGAAAAATCTCCCTTGGGGAAGCAGTGGGATCGTAATTAATGATTTTGTGAAAACTCATTAACTTAGTTTCTAGGCATTAATTCTGCATCCAGTGCTAGTCAGTATTTCCATATTTTCAATCATCAGTATGGTTACTGACAAGAATTTGCTGTTAAGTTTGCAGGTGACGCAAACATTGTTAAAATAATGAAGGTTGTTGCAAGCATAATCTGAAATTATTGAGTAGATGAAAATTCAAAAATTCACTGTTATGCAGACAGATGGAGAGCTGTACATACAAGATATAAGGCTTTCAGGATGGAAGGTTGCTTTGGGAATTAGCAACTCTGAAGTCAATGTAAGGTTTTTGGGCGGTAGCTTTCTCGAGTCAACTTGGTATGGAAAGAGAGCCCAAGAGGTTTGTTCTTGATGCTAATATTCTCCTATATATCTATTTGTGAACTGAACCTTGCTTTCATTTTTTTACTCCTTGTCTCCAGCTGCAGACTTTTTCTTGACAAACTTGCTTGCTCTTCTGCAGAAAATCAGTTGAATTTTGCTGGCAATTAGCCCAGGGAAGCAGAGACTAGTTAGAATAATTATTGCTGGAGGTGTAGGTGTAGGTCTACAAAGCCTAAGGCTAAACAACAGGAGACAGATTAAAAACAGCTCTTTGGAGTCTGAGAGATGAATAATGTCTGGGCTTAGAAATATACTGGAATTCTTGGGGAGAACCTGGTGGAGTGGTTGAAAAAATGTGATTGTTTTATATGTATATGCATTTATTTAGTCCCTCCTCTGCATGGCCCAATTTTATTAGGCATACTTGCCAAGTGATCTTTCAGTTTTAGGGAAAGAAGAACAAAATGTTTTAACTTAGTTTTCCAATAGTAGTACTATGCTGGCTTATCCCAGAATCACTATTCCTGGAAACCTGTGGTGAGGTTCCTGTAAGCTGTTTGTGGGCTGCCCATAAAGGGTATATCAAGAACAAGTTAGAAAATTAACTTGGCTTTGCCTTTGGTAGCTGCTGCTGCTCAGATCTGGTGTCCTCACCTCAGAAATGTCCTCAATTCTGGAGAATATATTCTGAAGAAAAGGGGTGAGGGGTAGGGAGAGGACCCCAAAAAAAAAGATCCAGATGCTAAAAAATCAGCTTTATGAGATGAATTGTAAGGAGGCCAGTCATTAATCTTATCAAAGAGAAAAGGTCAAAAAGCAATATGATTACTGTGTATAAATACTTATTTATGGAGAATATATTTGTCAGCAGAGGTCTTTTAATCTTCTATAAAAGCAAGTGACAAGATCCCATAGCTAAAGATCGAAGGTAGATAAATTTACTCAAGAAATAAGCCATCATTACTGCTTGGCTGCATAAATAAATACTGGAACTCTTTGCTAGAGGAAGAGGTAGGAGCAGTATATTTTTTGAAGTGTAGATAGCTGCATTTTGAGCGATGTGCTTTAAGTGTATTTCTGAGTTATATGGATTTGGGTTGGGAAGTGTAGAGGAGGGAAAAATAGACAAAGAGGACTAGGTGATCCTTTCTAGCTTTGGATTTAGCATCTGAGATGCCTTCAGTTTACTTCTTTCACAGGAGGTTTATTTGTGTTTATAATGGTGGGAAATCTAAAGCAACATGATAATTATGTGACACCACAGAGTACCAGTCTACAGGAGGTCACGACAGATCCCTTTTCCTCCTGATGTTCTTGCCTCCAGTTGCAATTGCACCTGCCCACGTGCACCCCTCAGCAAACTCATGTTCCTTCAGGGAGCTGAGGACAGCCACAGCCTGGGATGAGACAGTGCCTGAGGTAGTGCACACTGAGATCTAGATTGCTGGTTTTCCACCTCTTTATAAAGGAAGCCTTTTTAGGAAATGTGATTGTGTTTTGTGCTTTATGAGGGCCATTTCCACACTTCAGAATTGTTCCTGCCTCATTGCTTTATTGAGAGACTGTCTTCCCCTTATGTCTGTGTCATGGCAATCTATGGGAGTTTTGTCCCTGCCTTCCCATCCCAATAGAAGAGCAAAATATCAAATTAATGAGTTAGAATAAATCAGAATGTTTCTGACACATAAACCTGCAGGAACAATCACAGGATCTTACACAAAATACAAACAGTATAAGGGTAAGTTAGACTACAGGTACATCTTAGGAGCTAGAACCTACAGTTTAGAGAATCTAAAAGATAGACTACAAAATGCCATACAAGCTGTCTGAGATGCTGAAGTACAGAAATCATTTGCTTTACAGGAAAAAGGAACCACTGTCAGGAAGCAAAAATACCTTTTTAGTTCAGGGAAGAATTACTTTGTCTGGCACCCTAGTAAACACTTACTTCATAGACTTTATCCTCTTGGATTCATTATGAGTTTAGCCAGAAAACATTTGGCTTTGTGATTATTATCTGCCATTACCTGCTGTGAGGACTGTTACATTTCACTGTATTGAACACTATTGGAATTAAGGTTGTAGTTGCAATTTCTTTAAGAAATACCTATTTCTGTAGATTTGAAGCTCAATTCTAAGCATTCTGAGTAGGAAACATTTGGCTCCAGGAAGTTATTTAATGTTTTATTTCTGTCATTTTCCTTTGGTGTTGAAAATAATCTTTGAAACTAAAAAAACAAACTGTCCTAGAAGCTTGCTGATTCCTACCTTCCCCCTCCTCCCTATTTTTTACTTTGTCCATCCTCCTATCTCTCTTCTAGCTGCAGTGGGATGGACCCTTTTCCCTGGTCTATCAATGTGAAATAACCATGAGAGTCACTGCAGAGGTGAACGGTGATTAATAATTAAAGACAGATCCAGAGAAATGTGTCTGTAGTGCATTGATTTGTGGGGGGGGAGGAGTATGTAAGTTGCTTTTTCTTTTTTTAAGGAAAAGAAAGAATTAGGAGCTAGTCTTGGTTTTGGACACAAATCCATTTTACAAAATTCAGATTGCACTTCTTATTATCCATAATGCTGTTTCTGGGCCTGCTGAGTTGGGACCTCAATTTGCAGATCTCTCAGTCTGTCTTTGTATGAGCTAGTCATGCACAGCCACAGACTGTTGGTATTCTTTGCTCTGAGGAAATTAAATAAAAAAAGAAGGGAAGGAGGGACAACCCTTGGCACCAGGATACTAAAACCAAAACAAAGACTTGCCTCAGCTGTCTTTGAGACCCTGCATATTTCTCTAAGCTATTTTTCTTAAGGCACTGAGGAGTAAAAATTTCTTAGGGACTGACAGATCTCCAAATAGCTTAACCCACTGAGAAAATAGACACTGCTCTGGTTAAGATAGAAACCAAGAAACTGAACTGATGTGTTTGAGTGTCTGTTTCCCCCATCCTGGCTGATGCATTTCTCTGGTAGCACATGGAGAACTTGCATTATTTCCAGGTACTGGCTAATTTCTCCTTCTTCACTGTAGTCCCCTGACCTTTATATCCATACTCTGGATCTCTTCTTTCTTTTGTTCAAAAGTTATTTGATTGTCATCTTGTTAGTACCTTAGTTAAAAAGCACAACTGATTAAGAGCTGTAATATGTTATGTCTCCTTCCTGAGAAATGCACTTCAGGCTGCTTGTGTTGTGATTTGGGGAAGAGATAGAGAACCTGCAAAAAATACCATTTCTGGTATTTGCTACTAGTTTGTTGTCACAGAGATTAAAGAATGCTTTCACCCTCTCTGGACCAGGGAATATGGAGCTGACTTGATTTCTTTCCCTGCTGATATGGAATCAATGCCCCTGAAATTGCTTAGGTTTCTGTGGGTAGTGCTCTGAGCTGGGCAGTTTGCGAACATAGGTGGAAAATCCCTGGACTGCGTTAACATCTCCAGCACTGAACGTCAGCATTTAGAATTTCTTTCTTCACATAGCAGTAATAAGGATGCTATATCAATTAACTAATGTGATGATGTGCTATCCTTGCTCATTTGAAGTCCCAGAAAGGAAGCCTGAGCCATTTTACTCTGTATTTTTCCTATATCACGCACAAACGTTTTCATTGGGTTACCTTTCATACAACTGACTGTTAAAAGTTAAATTTTAGTTGAAATAAAGTTTAGTTTCCTTATCTTTAACACTGTGTTTCCTGAAGAAATGTCTCCTGTCTTCTACTGGGAAAAATATAGTTCATTGAAGAATTGGCAGGGAGGATAGAAGTTGCTTGGGTTTTTTAATTTTTTTTCCCTAAAACGTGGTCAGTTTTGACATGCTTCTGTCTTTGGAGGTGGCTGAGTAGTCTTGAATGGATGTTTTGTTCATTTTACTGTGCCTACAAAATAATCTTTTACAGTTATTTCTTGGACTGCATTGAAAGCTGCCTTTTTCTTCTACTTGCATTTGAAAAATAAAGGCCTACTGCCCTAAGATAATAAAGGCCTACTGCCCTATCTAAGATGATGGGTTTGGGAAAGGTTGGAATATTATTTCTGTGCCGATGGAAAGATATTTCTTGTTCCAAAGTGGGGAAATTAAAGGAATTTAATGTTGTTTTAAACATGTGTGTGATGCATTTTTGCTGTGTCCTCTAATCTCATAAAAATCTTGCTAAACACAATATTTAAAAAACCAACAACAAAAGTATGTAGTTGATCAGGGATTGACATAATAGGTCTGAGGTAATTTCCAGTAGTTATGTCTGCTTACTTTCTCTTGTACATTGTGAGTGAACTTTACTTCAAGAAATGTCTATTTAGAGAAACCTTCAGCAGTGTAAGTTCTGCTGTGTGATGAAAAGCTTGCATCGTTAAGGTTAACTCTAGCTATTCTCTTTCATTAGTCTCATGTCCATTATCACTTGACATTTAAAGTTATACATTTATACAGTTACATGCATTTTGTGGAAAATACAACATGGTTGTTTTTCCTGTGTGCAGAATTTGTGAGACTTGCAAATACTGATTTAATAGAAATTGGATCCTTCTCTTTATGTAACAAATTTTGAGATCTGATTTCTTTTTCCTGTGTTTAAAATGGGCTTGATCCAGATTCCCATTGGTTTAGACTTTGGATCAGACTCCAAGT
>VZTN01027558.1:0-26290 GCA_013400515.1 Erpornis zantholeuca | reverse complement strand
TGATTGATCCAGAATTCATTCCTTTTTCCTTTCTCAGCCCTCTTAGCTGACATGGTGATGAAAAAAAAGGATTAAAATGGGCTTCTTAAAGCCAACATTTTATTAGGAAATGATTAAAAGCACATTGTGTTCTGTAAAGTGAAGTTGTGCTCTTTTTGGTCTAGCCTTGCAGCGAAGTGTTTTCAGAGGAGAGCAACAGAAAAGGAGAGGGGATAAAGACAGATAATTTGAACTTTCATTATTCACGTGTAATAATATCTGTGGAATTTCACATTTGTTTTCCTGGTCTGCCATTCACTGAAAACCCAGTGCACCCCTGAAGACAGGTCTATATCCAGAAAGGATTTTGGATCAAAACTTCTTTGACTCCTTTGTTTGGAGAACAGTTTTGAGCTGAGACTACTATAACAGTGAAAGTTCACACAGGCAGGAACTAAGTTATCGAAGGAGGGGAATGACATGGGAGAATCAAAATTCTATTTGTTCCTCCCCCCCCACAACAAAAACCCCCAAAAAAACCAACAAAATAAAACAAAAACGGGAGGGAGAGGATGAGGTAGAGAAATTTTTGAAGGCCCAGCACAGAGAAATTGACTGGAGCTAGTTATTTCTTCCATGGACAACTTCTAATGCACATTGCTTTTGATTTTTAGAATCCGAAGGGATTTAATATCTTCCATACTGTGGTGCACAGGGAGAAACACTGGCTTTATGGAGATGTTTTTACCGAAGTCTTTGGTAAAGAAGCCAGTAATAGAGTGCCAATTTTGTGATAAAAGCTGAAAGTTTTCACTTTGTTTTTTCCCTTTCAGTATTTTTGTCCAGAAGCACCCTCAGGTGTTCATAGGTCCCTAGCACACAACAGTAATCACTATTGGCACCTCCATCATCGTACTCTGGGAGGGAACTCAAAGAATTATGGGTGAATTTAAGATTAAATGATTTAAAATGATTTCACAAGTCTTTGGAAGTCTGGATGGAGTGGAGATTTCTAGATAATCCTATAAATCCCCCTTTAAGTAAAAAACTGGGTAAATCTAATTCTCCTTCATTGCCTAAATTTATTTTAGCTGTAAAATAATAACAGAAAAAAGTTAAGTTTATTTTAGCTGCCCATGACTGAGGGTTGTATGAGCTGGTTAAGAATCCTGTCCTTGATCATTGCTCAGTTGCTGCTGTGCCTCTCCCCAGCCACAGGCCACCCAAGCACTTTCACTGGGAGGACCATGTGTATAAACCACTGGCTTCAATCCAGCCTGTAAAATGCTTGTAATTATGGAGTCTCATTAAAATGAAATCAGTGAAACAGGCTTCTGCTCTCAGGAATTATGGGTAGAATCCAGGGATTCTGAAGACCTTTATGCTTTCATTGTGAAATAATTCCTTCTGTTCTTTGGATCTATCTATTTTTCTAAATTAAGAAAAAGTACCATTATGGTTAGCAGGACTGCCTGAAAGGATGCCCACAATCTAGAGGATGATGCTGCAAAATCTATTAAATAGCTGACCTCCATGTTTCAGATACTGGGATGAAATCAGCTGGCATAGTTGAAATGATGGTCAGCCCCTCAGTAGCTTCATACTTCTTAAGTTGTGACAGGAATCTGCTAATGGTATATGAGAATTCAAAGATCGCTCATTATGGCTTTGTTTTTCCTACTAAATAATTTTCTCTACTTCCAAAGTGCAGAATTAGGTATTTTAATTTTTACACTAATTTACTAGTCAGATTGGAAAATACTGACATCTATTTTCCAGAGCTCTGCCTCAGTTCAAATCACCAATCTTGCAGTGAAGTCAAGAAGATGTTTTGCTGCTTATGGCTGCTCCCCACTGCAGTTTGCAGTTACCTGAAAGCCATTCAGTTGAAGTGTGTGGAACAGCAGTGGCTTTCTGGTTTGGTGTGTGCATCCTCAGATGAACTGCAGCTGGCCCTCAGTACCCTGAGCTGGAACGTCTTTAACACTTCAGGCAGGTGCTGATTTACAGAAATCATGGCTTATCTGGAAGGTTCTTTGTTGATGCATCCATACAGATACTTAAAGCAGGTGGACTGAGGGTGACACAGTAGGATTTTCTGTGAGTGATTTTAATCAGTTTAATTCAGGAAAGGAACATCAGGCTTACCTTGTGGCAGGATGGCTCCAAAACATGTTGCTGAAAATTATATGAATTTTAAAAGTTATAATTGTAGGATGTACAGGTATGAAGAAAATTGTCTCACTAAGTTCAGGATTCAATCTCCATTTCTGCATAAATGCAAGGAAAGTATAATCTCTTGTATTTTTAGGTATTTTCTCTTTAATTTTCGTATACCAAATATGCATTTTTTTTCTCTCTTAAGAAAAAAAAAAAATCCAAATCAGTTTTTGTAACTCAAGAGGAATTACCCTTGTTTGGAAAAGCACGGTCTGAAACTTCCTTAATACTTGGAGCCAATAGATGCTTGCAGTAGTGCAGTTTCTTTTTCTCCTTAACTGCAAGCATCAGAAAAAGCTGTAGTTAAGACACTGACAGTACAATAAATAGCTGACCTGGTGGAACGTGCTTGGGCTGTAGCCAGGAATCTCATCCATAGATACACTCTCCTCTGGGAAATGGTCCTTTCTCTTTGCTTTTTAAGTCTTGTAGTAGCCTATTAAAATTATTTTTTTGGGGGGGTTATTTCAAGCCAAACCTTTATTTTTATAAATCATCAAATTCCAAAAAAGTGGTCTGGTAGATTGTGACTCTTTTGAGAATAGGAAGGAATAATACTACTTGTGAATTATGTATTGTATCCACTTTTGCTTATATCAATATACATCCAGGAATATGTGTTGTGAATTTATTAGGTTTGGCTAACCCTGAGTGAGACTGGTATTATACCTCAGTTCTGTAAAACACTGCATTATTTCCAAAGTGCCATGTAATAACATCCACGGTCTGGAATTCTATTCCCTCACAAGCTCCAGCATACAAGGAGTGCAGGATAAATGTATCATTGGCATATTAATTATCTAGATAATCAAAGTGAATGCCTACAGTTGCTGTTTGCTGGAGATTTTCATCTGGTGGTCAGGAGCAGAGCAGTGCCAGTTAAATAACAGCTTGCTCCAAACTGCTGGAGACTGGTGTTCACCCCACATTAAAGAAAGCCTCCAGCTGTGCAGGAAACTAGCCTGTTCCACTTCTGTGGGGTTGCCATGGGCATGTGGCTCTAAGAGCCACTAATATTGACTGGCAGCAAGTGAAAGAAATCTCTAAGAGATCTAAACATAAACCATAGCATTCAGCTCGATATACACTGGTTGTGGACTAGTGCTTTACATTATTTGACCAGTTTGGAATTTGTCTCATGTTGAGCAGATGGAAAATGTTTCTTGCTGACACTTTTCATAGGGTGAAGATGTTTTGTGGATGAATTTGCTTGTGTATTTTCTTGGCTGTTGGTGATGTAGATGAGTAGTTTACTGAACACAGAGCTGGCTCTTGAAGGGGAAAAAGTGATTCTTCAGGAAATTAAGTGATAGCATGAAGTTGTGTTGCTGATCTTGTAAGGAAGACCAGAGCTCATTTTTTTTCCTGATTTTTTAATCTGGATAATCAAAGTTAATCACCATTGTTTAACACTTTGGATTAAAAAAATAATTGTATCTGTAGAATTGCCTCCTAAGTTTAAACTAGCAACCAGATTGGTTTTTCCTTATCAGAAAGTCATAAAGATTGCTTAGGGGATGTCATGTGGTGGTGGTATTTATGTGACAATTCCAACTCCACTGCTTATGTGAAATGGGCAATCTTTCACAATCACCAGTTTTGCAGAAAATTTCAAGTGCTGAAATCACTCACTCTTCCCAGAAAGAGAAATAAAAAAGGCTAAAAAGCAAAACCGTTGAGAGGTAAAAATGAGGTGAAAAGCTGTTCAGAGGCCTCACTTTTGTATTTCCCAAAATAATGCTGCCCTTGATTTGTTTCTGTTTCTTACATCGGTTTGCATATTTAAATCTATTTATTTTCATTTTCTTTTAGGTGATCCTGATCCTTACCAAGTATTATCATACTGACATGGGGAAAGTTCTGGAGAGCTCATTGTGGAGGTAAGTTCTCAGCTTTTTGTATAACCTTCCCCCCTGCCATTCTTGGAATAGATCCATCACTTCCCTTTCCAGACTTCTGCTGAGTTGAGTTGGTAGCTGACTGATGCTATTGTAGTAAGATTATCCAGATTGTCATCAGCTCTTACTCCCTCTCTTCCTTGAATGCAGTTCCTGTAGTTAAATTAGAGTTTGTAATGAGTTTTTAACAGTAGAGACAAAGAATGATAGAATATAAGGTAACTCCTTGATTCCACTTTGCAAGTTGCCATGCTTTTCCTTTTCCTAGAAATTTTGCGTCAAATTTACTTAAAAATTTCAAAAGGCTTGCTCTGTTGGGATGTGTCTTTGGGGAGTTCTTGCTGTTTGAGTAGTGTACTGAGGTTAGTAAATAATCCTGCTTTGGAAGTAGTTATGATTGTCTGGATGAAATATACCAAGAGTGTAGCTTATATTGTGTTTTATGACAACTGTGTTGTCATAGTAATAGTAATCCAAATAAATTTCTAAACTGATTCTTGTTCCCATAATATATGTGAATTAAGATACCACAGGCTTGTTGCCTGTGTGTGCACAGGTTACATGCTCAGGTGTACATCAGCACAAAAGCAGGACTAAGGTAAGTCTGTGTTACACTAGTCACACTGGTTATTTTTTCAGGTCTTAGTTGTGTTTTGCTAAGGGGGCTTGCTGTGTAATATTTTTTTTGTTTATATTTTTGTTGTTTATATTTTTTTTGTGTGTCTCTGTATAAATTTTCCACAATAAATTCTTGCTAGATACATCATGCACATTTGAAAAGCAAAAGTATTTCACTGTTATTGATAAATATGGTACTGTGCCAGTACTTGCTCTGCTAGTTTTGCTGGTTATCGCCAGCAGTAGAAATAAATGACAGGAGACTTAAGCAGTCATATGTCAAATTCAAATGTAGCTCATAAGCTTCAGGTCTAGAAATAAATAGTTTACCTAAAACCTTCTGGCTTAGGTACTTGCAAACTTCATGCTGTCCCAAGAGTTTTTATCGGGACTTGCCCTTCAGCTGTGTGTGTAAGGACCTTTATAGAGACAATCCAAGAAAAGGACTGGGTAAGGAAATAGAGTGGGAAAAAGTCGGTGTCTAGGACATGCTGCAAAACAGCCTTGTTAATTATTTTGAAAGAGGGGGCATTGTTTTAACCTTGTGGGGTTTCTCTGTGACATTGATTCTGCAATACCTTGTCATACCAGTGTCTGAGTAGTGCTCAGTCTGCCCAGGACCAGTGGTCCATGCAGAAAAAGTGTATTTTTGAGTAAAAAAAGAAATTTCTAGTCTTAAGAAGGAGGTATTCAGGAAAGAGGGTAAGATCAAATGGAGACTGCTTAGCATTGGCTCAAGATTGGCCTTTTTAGGGCTATGACAGTTCCTTTGTAACTATGTTTTCAACTTACAAGATACAAAATTATTTGCGCATTTGTTTCTGTTTTAATTTTTGTCCAACATCTTGTGCAAATAAGACAACCAAATGACAGTTTGGATGCTCCCAACTGCGTAAGCACACACTGCTTTCCTATTATTTGCCAGTGGCCCATACAACATGTGCAATACATTTCAAGTTTTGCAATCCATACTTCAGAGTATCTGTCATAGTCTTTTAAACATTTTCAGTTGGACTCTTCAAAATAAACTCTTTGCTCTTTTAAAATAAACATAAACCAGGCTTCAGATAATGTTTTTTTCTTTTGAGAACATAAACACTTAAAACAAGGTCATTCAGACCTTGCTGACAGCTGGTGTAAAGAACTGGTGTGAACTGCATTCAAATAAAATTGATACTAGCGTGCATCATCTGTAAATTGTGCCTTTTTACTTACAAGTAACAGATGTACCAGGTGCTTTGGTACTGGCACAGGTCATGGTATCGCCCCAAGGGCTGGGCACAGATGTCCTCAGGGTTCTCAGTGGTGTTGGGCTTTTGGGATATGCCGGGTGCCCATGGCCCCATGGGACACTGCAGTGTGGGATGGATGGGGCCTCGGGGAACTCTCCTTTGGTATGTCTTGCAATTTTACAGGGCACAGCCCAGCCAGGGTCTGAACATCAGGGTGCTTTGGGCTGCCCACTTTGTCAAGAGAGCCCCCGGGAGCTCACTCCTTTGATGTGATGATGCCCAGAATGTGCTGAGCTGACAGTGGAGATGAAGGCTGGGACTTGTTGACCTGACAGGCTGGATGGGTTCTGAGTCACCTGGTCTAGTGAAAGGTTCCCCACCCATAGCAGCAGGATTGGAACTAAATGGTCTTTAAGGTCCTTTCCAACCCAAACCAAACCATTCTATGATTCTATGGTGTCTAAAACCAGGATGGAAAAGCTGAAAGGAAGCAATTGCTTAAGATGAGCATTTGGGCCAGGGGTTACTACCTAGCGGATCCATGCCTGGATATGTTCTGGGCTCACCTCCTTCCTCCACCTCTGCCTGCTGTGATGTAAAAGAGACACATACAGTTGTCAGCCTGGAAGAGTTACAAAATCCTTGGATCTACAAAAGTGCAAATCAGACCAACTACTGGAAAAATATCAGATAGTGCCCCTCTCTGTTGAGATGTAGCTCACTATTTGTACTAAATAACTGAACAAAATTGCCTTTGTGGTCAGGGAGCTTCTGTGTTGTTCTCTGTGTAAAAGGGCTGGAGCTTCACCAATTTTCACCCATGTTTGCTGATGGAACTGGGGTGTTGTATTCACACTGGCAGCCTGCCCAGAATGTATATATATTTTTCAACTTTTTAAAAAATTCTCTTTTGCATTCTTCTCATTTGGATCAAACAAATATTCAGTAAATCAGGTGTGAAAAACTATACAGGTTTTTCATGTCAGCAGAGAAATGCCATTAATGTGTTTCTGTGCTCTAGTGGGAATAGACTCTCTCCAGTTATTTCCTGAATTGATCCAATGATTTTGTTCCTATCTTCCCTGGCTAGATAATACAAGAAATTATATTCTCTAAGTCATTAAGTTTTATAAGTTTTATAAACTGATTGGTTCTGACCAGGGTAATTTTTTTTAATTTTAATTTCTCTTTCTGGTCAGTATATATTAACCTACCTTGGTGTTCATCAGTTATTTTGTTCCTTGAAACTGCGTCTTTCATCTTCTAAAACATATTTCCACTTCTTCTCTTTCCTTTTCTCCCATTACTCAAAAGAATATTTTTCTCCTTGTTTAGTGGAAGAATGAGAAAGGATGGTCTAGTGATTCTTGTTTGTGCTTAGTGACCTTGGAGCTGTACACAGACTTCTAAGAGTGATGCAAATGGTGGTGAAAAACACCAGTCAGAGGTACATGCCTGGGCAGAGGGGGCTCTGTGCGAGGAAGATTTGCAGTTGGATCTTGGTGATGCATTTTTGTGCCTCTGCAGGGCATTGTCAATTTGTGTAGGTTACTTATGCCTGCCCACACAAGTCAGGTTACAGGCTTGTGAGGCCTAAATTTGAATTACTTTGGAATTTTTCATTGTTGAATAAATAGGGAAAATAGTGCTGTGTAATGAAAGTCTTAACAAGGTTTTTACTGGTAATAGCCATGTCCAATTCACTGAAGAGAGCAAAATCTTCCTGGAAGTATGCCGTTAAAAAGTACCAGACTGTGTTTCTTTAGTCAGCTATTTCTGATGCTTTCCTAATTTGCTTATTAAGTAATTGTCAAGGTGTAAACTGTATAATTATTTGACTCAAAATAAGGTAGGGAAATAAATAGAGATGACATTGGTTTCCTTGTGAATATAAACTAAAGTAGCTTTTTGAGAAGGAACAGAGGATTATTTTCAGATCTACTTTTAGAGTTTCTAAATTGTGGTGCATATTGGGAATACAGGTTGGTTGTCATATTAGAGCTCACTAGTATAATGAAAAAACTGAGAATTCAAGTACTAAAATTATCCTCACAAATTGTGCTTACCTAGAAGGTACTTTACTTTTAGAGCTGTTCCTGTCAGAGTCCACACACATATTTATCCAGCACATTTACAGTAGGAAGGAGCTGAATCCAACTGACCATTTAGGTTGAGTACATGTTTCTGTGTGCTTCATGGACTCATTTGTGCACAAATATGTGCACATATTTTACAACCTCAGGTACCTGCTTGCATCTGTTGAATGCCTGCAACTTTAGATGTAAGTATTTGAATTTTACAGTCAAATAGTTTAACTTTGAATTAGTAACCACTTATAAATTAATGCTAATACTTATCTGAGTTAACTATTCCTAATAATGCCTATTGGAAATATAGATGATTATTATGATTCCATTTTATACATGGGACAACTGAGATGGTGATATTGCTGAAGGATATGCATCGGTGACTCAGCACTGTGTGACCATGGAATTACCTTCCAACCCTGTACTTAGACTGGCTCAGAGTCCTGTCACTGGTAGGCATGCAGCCTTCCCTTTCTTAGCTTGATCTAGGCAATGAATAATAGATGCTGCTGATGATTGCTAATAAAGTTTTGATTGCATATTATCAAGCTGTAATAATACAGTAGTGCTAAAGTGGCTTGCTGTGTAATTGCCATTGTTCCCAATGGCATCACCATGTTGTTATTGCTCCACCACAGCAAAAAAAATGGCATTACTTGATGTTAACTGCACTGTTGGATCCTCTTAGCATTGCCTGCTGTATGCTAGGTAATGCTAGGTGTTCAGAGATGTCAGGTTATTTTCCCCCATGTTATTAGTAAAGAAATGCTAAATGAAGAAGGAGACTTCCCCACCTCCTTAAATATTTTTGGATATTCCAGCTGAACTTTCTGGGACTCCTTACTCCAAATGCAAGTCTGAGGAGGGAGCAAAGCCGGAATGCTGCAGGAGGAGGTTGTAAGTCCAGATCAGTGGTTGGGCAGGTGGAGGTTAGAGCAGTTGGAAGAGCCTCACAGACAGCATCATTCCTGCCAAATCTCAAGGAGTGAGGAATAACCTATCTTTGGTGGCACAGCTCTTTCTATCTGTGTCCACAACAAGCCACCTGTTCAAGAACAAGACTCACTTGCCCACTGGCCATCAGGAGCAATCGGGGCACAGTGACTGCAGGGAGCTTTGGGCATTTACAGAGTGCAGACCTACACTAAGGCTAAAATCCAGACTACAAAGAGTTGGAGATTCTTTTAAGGTGGATACAGTGAACAACATATGACTCACAGGGAAGGTAAAATTTCTACGTGGCTCACAGAATGTGTGAAAATGAATATGGACATTTGTTTCCGAAATCTTTGGACTTGTAGGTGAAACTCATTTCACCTGTTTCCTGAAATTAATTTAAAAAGGAAAACAAAACTCCTCAATGTTCAGTGCCCCTGTGAAATTTTTGGTATGAAGTACTGCTTAATAAATGAGCAACTGTATTCTGCAACAACTTGCACTTCCAGATGGCCTTATATTGTGCTTTGAAAAGTTACTTTGTAGAAATGGCCCCAAGGGATGGAGTTATTGGGTCTGTGATTTTCATATCAAATTTTCTCTTTCCAAAAGAGAAAAGGAAAAAGTTAAAAAAGAAAAAGAAATGGCTTTCTAATTATTAGCCCAGTGAACTCAGCTTGGGATCTAATGTCTAGCTGTGCTTTCTCTAGCTAATGCATCATCTTGAGTAATGCAAGTTCTGCAATCAAAATAGACTGTCCTCAATTATACCTGGGCAGCTCTTTTGTGCTCCTATTATATCCTTATTTACACCTGTTCCACTGAGCAAAGGTTTTGGGCCATAGTGTTGAAATTAGAATTTTATTTCTCTCACTGAACAACAGATTTCTTATGCTCTCTTTGATCATATTTCCATATTCTAATAGTATTGCAAAGACTTCCATTGTCTTTGCTTCAACATGTATTATCTTGGTAAAACCTAACAGTGCACCATTATGAGTTGAATTGTGCGGGAAAGTCTTTATTTTATTTGGACATTTAAAGTGAGCTGTAAAACTGTAGTTAAAATGTGGATGTAATGGGTTGCAGCAATGCTTTATTATGGGTTTCAGATAGGAAAAATATGTAGAAGATAAAGGAAATTAAATAAACACATCTTATCAAACCTTGGAATGTGCAAAGTATTGAAGAGGTGATTATTGATGTTTTTAATGGGTAATGGAAGTGATTAAGGAGCACAGAGGGTGCCGATGTTCCAGTGTGTGCTCTAACTTTCAGAGACCAAGGCCCAGCACCCTGGCTTGGCAGTAACCTTGCTGTTACCATGGTGTTGCACTCATCCTGCCACGTGTTTTGGCTGTAGCTTTTGGCTGTTGGACAGAGGCATGAATTTTGGCCGTGGATACTTAGGACTGTTCTCCAAGTTGTAACCTGTGGACTCCTCTGAAGGAGATGTCTTTTAGAAGGCTCTCCAGTGCATGGGATTTAGCTTAAGCAGGTACTTTTATGTCTGTGTTACCATAATCACTTAAAGATTACTTGGATGTCTTAGTATGTATGAAGGTCTGAACTGAAAAAAAATATATCCTACAAGCAAGTAAAAGCTACCAAATCCAAATTTCTTTATTGAATACCTGTTGGCCACAGATGAGAGTGCTGTGTCATAACTTCTTTTCCAGGCCTTCAACAACTTGGAATAGTGATGATGATTTAGAATGTTAACATGTTTCTACACTAGCTTGGGATAACATAAAGAACATATGACATGGGGATTAAGATCCAGTTAGAAAGCTGTGATTTATGTAGGTAGGAAAGGGCTCTTGCAGTACATTTGTGTTTATTGAAGCTGATTGCAGCATGGCTGGTGAACGTGTTAAATACATCTTGGAGCTTGGAACTTCTGCTGCTTTTCATGTTGATTTTTTTTTCCTGCCTTGATCCTCCTCCTTCTGGGAGATGAAGTAAGTCATTGCAAGATATAACTCATAATGAGTGAGTCAATTTATTGAGAAAGAATTACCTTTATTTTAAATGGCTTAAGAATCCTTTTCTATTGTTTGAGTAACTTGAGCCTAAGTGATAGAATTTCTGATAGCTTTAACTAGTGCTGCAGACTTTGTGGGAATTATACCACAGGTTCTTGTTTTAAGTAAACTCTGTTTGGCCGGGATTGATGGTTAGAAAATTGATCTTTCCTTCCCAAGACCCATGCAGGCTGGTAGCAGTAGGATGTTTAGCAAAGTTGCTTCACTGGTGTTTCCTCAGGTTTGTCATGGTATCTTATTGAATAAGCCTCCCTATAAGAATGATCCTCTTTCTTGCCAGCCTCAGCAGACAAGTTTAAGGTGAGATACAGGAAATGCTGTCTTTCTATGCATTAGTCATCCATGGGACTTGTGATTTGCTTTTGCCCTCCATACCCTACATAAAAGCAGGAAAGTGTCCATGATCCACTTCTATGTGAGCAAACTGAGAACTGCAGTCTTGGAGCTTTTATTGTGGCATGATTCCTCTGTACTAAATTCATATGAAAACAGTTGAGCCATCAGGTTTTTTGGTAATTGGAGGTACTTTGCTGCATTGTCGTCCATTAACTCCCACTGTCAGCAGGCTGGCACAGCAGGGAGGTGCAGGGCGCATAACCTGGGGCAGATGGAATGACATCATGTATATATATATATATCTATATAGCAATATTTCCTTTGCCTCTTTGTGAAATGAAATAAATAAGAAACCATAATCAAAGCAACTAGTTTCATTGCTCATCACATTTTCATGATGATGAATGAGTTATAAAAAATGGGATAGGATATTTTTTTACATCTGAAAAGGGTGAAGTCATGGCTTCAGGGAACTTGTTGCAAGATACATGTGACATTCCTCTCAGCAAGTAGTGATGCTGCTGATTCCACCTTCAGCCTACTATGTGACCTTTTCTGACACTCTGCCATTACTGTGCTTTCCTCACTTGCTCTTTGGCCTGTTTGTTTCTTTGGAATTTGGAGAACTGATTGTGGGATCCCCATTAGTGGTGGGGCTGTAATACTGCATTAGTACAAATAATAGGAGGGAGCTGTAATGTTTATGGGTGCTTAATGTTTGTGTCCCTAAAGGTTTTGGCTTGAGCCTGAGAAGGACAGGAGTCCATCAGAGAGCACTGACACTCCATGAGACTCACCTGAAAACCCAAATTTTCCCTACAAGGCAGCTGGTGGCGCAGTGCCTTTTCGTAGCTGATGTTTCGAATATCAGGGGCTTGTTTTGCAAGCCCTTGTTGCATCTCTTAGAGTTGAGCACCTTGTGCACTGATGTGGTGAGAGGAATGTGAGCAGCTTCACTTACTTCTGCAGTACGTGCAGTCTGCTCCAGAGCAGCCACTGTGAACTGATTGCAAATTAATTTGGTTGTTGGGACTGAATGAATGAACAGCTGCGTGGTTAATTATGCAGAATGGTATAGAAAAATGTAGTGTTAATGTTTTATACCCTCATTATCCCTGCAGTATGGAATATATTTTTCAGTGTGAAAATAACAAAGGCAATGTTTCCCATATAACTTTTTTATTAAGATCATCCTATTGTTAGGCAGCTTTCTCTGCTTTAATTTGGTGAGAATTGAGACAATGAAAAACTCCATACAGGCGAGTTTTTAAAATGTAAATAGTCTTATGTCCTGAAGAATTTGGGGGTGTGGGTAGTTGACAAAAATGAAATGCATTTTACAGTAAGATTTAAATGCCTTGATTTTTTTTTTTGGACTTCTGAAATACAGAATGTTAGTTGAGGGCTTTTCCTCCTTCTCCCTGCAGCCTCTTGTTGAAAAGATGACTGATAATTTGTCAATTAGTCAACTGAATCTCTGTTCCAGCTAATTTTTTAAAAATTATTTTTGGGGGTGTATATGTAAGTTGAGTTTGTCCCTTCCTGCTTCTGCTCCCCCTATTTCTCATTTGGTGTATTTTCCTTCTATTGCATATAGAACAGGGATAGCAAGTTATTTAATTTCAACAAATACCTATTCTTAAACTAACTTTCAAAAAGTATATTTCACTTTCTCACTGATTTTCTCTCCTAGTGGCCTATTTTTGCTAGCTGTTACCCCTCCCTCTTTCATAGGAGTGGTTTGTCTCTTCTGGGCCTGACTACTTCAGTCCAGACTGAAGAAGCTGCTTTTTAGATGAGGTGTTAAGTGTCTAAGTTTTTGTATTTTGGCTTAACATATCAGCTCCAAACCTGATTTTTGAAGCTGTTCCAGAGCTGATGTCCTTCTGATGGCAGAGCTTTCTCCTCATAGCTGCTTTGACGACTGTAGATATTTAATGACCTGTGAATACATTTTATCCCAGCTTTCTATCATAGGATCTGAAATTGTCATCTTGAGCAAGAGTGAGACAATACTTGTTACTACCTATTTGTTGGAAAGCATCTGTGTGAGGTTTGTTTTTGTTTTTTTGGTTTTTTTTAATCTGGTATATACTTTCTTTACCAAATGGATATAATTCTTCTTGGAAGAGTGTGCGTGCAGTTAAAATTACACCCCTTGATTAAAAGACATCATAGTATCAGTGAAATAAAACCACCCCTGGGCAAAAACCAGGGAAAAAAGTAAAGAGACACATGGTAGAATGTGCTTTCTTAATATAAAATAAGCTTAACAATCAAGTTCAAAAGCATCTACATCATTCAACATTTTGATAGCCTGGCTTCCAAGCTTTCCTTTCTGGCAGGAAGTCGATGTATGGTTCAGCTTTTTCTAAATGATTTAGAATAGTTTTCTGTAATGCTGATCCTTCCTTAGAATTGTTGGCTGTTCTGAAGGCTTCAATGTAAAATTTTAAATTTTCCTCTCCTCCAAGAATTTGCAAACTTATCATTGTTTTATCTTAATTCTTACCATATGTTGTCCAGTCCTTAATTTTGCAATGCCTCTTTGGGATAGATTGTAAAAATCAAGTTGTGCTGTTCTGAAGTACACTGAGTACAGTTTGAGATTTCTCTCCCTTTACCCTACCCCTATGTAGTTTCTATGCTAAAACTGGTCTCTCAGGTTTCAATAATTTTTAATTCACTTTTTCTTCAGCCTGACATGTAAAATTAGAAAAATAATAGTATTTTACTTTTTATCCTCATTTAAAAATATTTGGAAGTAAAATATACATGTGATGGAGTTTTGTATGTATGATGATTTCAGATGCATTATACTTAAGCTCTTGATGCTATTTAGGTGCAGTTTTCAGCATAGTTCAGAGTGTTCAGTTCTAATGGGGAGGATGTACCAGTAAAAGATGAAACCACTGCACTCTGAAAGTGAAGCACATTCTGGCAAAGTGTGGAAGCCTAGAGTGAAAACTCCCATGCCTCAGCTTTCCATGTGGCCTCAGGTGAATTTTTGAATCTGTCAGTATTCTAGAGTGGAAAGCATCCAGGAGTCATCTTTAAATAAAACTAAAATAGGAAAGAAAATTAATTATTAAAGACCAGAATTAATTAGTTAGCTCCAGTTAATTATTTAAAGATCGGAAAAGTATATTACAAATATGCTTCATAAAACACCATGACCTATCACAGCATTACCTTAACAGGTCACAGTCAGAGGAGATCTCTTAACATGCCCTGGTATGTGTCAAGTGGGATTGGAGTTCCGAGATCTTCAAAGTGATAATAGGACTTAGCTTCTCGAAAGGCCTGTAAATATTTGTTAAGTACATAAATAAGTAAATATGAGTGAATATTTAAGTATCAAATTATATTTGATTTCCTTCTAACTGGAAGTGATACATCTAAATGCTTGAATTCTTACAAATTTTTTTTTTGGGTTCAGGTTGGGAATATATGCACAATGCTATTATTATAATAAACATTATTATTTATATTTTCTTTAGCATGTTTTAGGGCTGCGAATAGGAGGTAGGTTTTCTGACACCCAGTTGGTCACTTATATCACTGCTTTACTGGCAGTTCTCTGCTATACTGCATCCTTGCAGAGAATGATTTTGGTTGCATGAGAGCACAATGGATATCAGGTACACCCCGTGCTCAAAGCAGGAGTTGCTGCAGAAGTGAATCAGGTCACTCGTGGCCTCATCCTGCTTAGTTCTGAAAAACTTCCAGGTTGGAGCTCTCACAGCTTTGCTGGGCAGTGATTTGCAGTGATTTGCAGCTGTCTTTGTGGGGGGGTTACGTCAGCTGGCATTTCCCCCATCTTGCGGCTTGCGCTTGCCATCTATTGCCTTTTCACTGCCTACCCTGACCCTGCCTTATTTAAAACTTCTCTTTAGATGCTGAAAGAGTGAAATGAGATTTTCCATTAACCTCATTTGCTAAAATGACCCATCCCAGCTCCCTCAGCCATTCCTTGTACATAGTGTGCTCCAATTCCCAGCATCTTAGTGACCCTCCACTGGACAGGCTTCACATTGCTGATCTCTCTCCTCTGTAAAGTGACATAGATTTTTTCTTAAAATACCACTTGTAGAACTGGGATTATCTGTTTTCTAGAGCTTCCTCTCTGCAGCTCTCCCAGCATAAAATAGATTGTTCTATGCTGAATTGTTTAGAATAGTTACCTTATTTATCTGAATGCAAAAATGTGTGAAATACTGAAATCATTAACAGGGGAAATTCAGTTCTTTAGAATTTGCTTAGACACACAAGTCACTTCATTACCTGTACAGAAAGATAACATTGGTCTTGTTTTCACTGAACTGCTCAGTGTAAGAACAGTGGGGATGCCACCATTAACTTTTTGTCCTCACTTTTGTTATGCAGTATGAATTCTTGATAGGTTTTGATTTAGTTGCTGGTACATTATTTATGACATCTCTTGGCTGCAGCTGCTGTAATCCTCAAACCAAAGCCAAGCCTATTATTTCTAGTAATAGAATTGTATTTTGTTGTAGAGCAACTCCCAGGTAATTAGGCAGGATATGCTATAATTGGTTGTAACACAGTCTCTTCCAAATAAAGCATTAGTCAGACTGAATGGCAGATGAAAGTATTTTTTTTTTCTTCTGAAGATTTGTCTACCACAGGTAAACATTAATGTGACCACAAACATTAGGAAGATTAATTTTGCCAGGAAAGGAGGGAGAATTCTTGTTTTAATGATCCTTCACTTAGAAGAGTGTTCTTTTAAGTGANTATATATATATACACTATATATTATATACACTATAATTTTGTATGTGTATATTATTAATTGACCGGGTTTCCAGGGTCAGTGTAGACACCTGAAATCTCTGGAGTAAAATCTGCTGATTGCTTTAAAAAGTGATTATAAATTGAGAAGTAATTGTAAGAGGTACAGTTTGGTGGATTTCTTGTCTCTTGGCATCTTCCCATCAAAGCTGGATTCTTTTGTGGATTATGTGATGAATACAAGTTAACTGGAAATAATTGAAAGGAAATGGAGTGAAATTCAACATTAACTTTGAAAGTCCAAATATACAGTAGCCACCCCAGAACCTCTGAGAAGCTGGTGGATTTGCTTCAAATCATGCAGCAAAATAGTGAAACAGTCTTTGTCATGAGAACATTCAGAACAGAGGTTGGGAGACAAAAGGGAGTCAGGTTGCACTTGTTCCATTGAAGGGTGTTCCCTTGAGCATGTTGTTTTGCCTCTTTGTTAGGAGGGAAATAAAAGAACAAAGGGTCAAAACTTCTACGTGTTATGAATCTGTCTTTTTTTGAATCCATATGTTTCATTTGGCTGGCTAATGGGAAATGGTGTATATGAAAAGGCTCTAGTCTGTTCTCTTGTGGATCGTGATGCAAAGTGAATTACTGTGCTACACATTACAAAGAAAATGTTGGGGTGACACTGAGGCAGAGCCTAGACCACACAGGGTTTGTTCCAGTTTTCACTTCGGAACTCTACAGAGTGCTACATATTCACTGTTTAATTTTCCTTTGCACCCTGTGTGAAATTCCCATGAGAAGTAGCAGCTGTTGGTGCTGCTGTGCTCACAGTGAGCAGGATTTCCCCTTCAGCAAGTCACAGGCTGATTACCAGGAAACAGCCACTCCAGAAGAACTGAACTGTGTGATCTTACCCTTGGGGCCAAGCTAACCTGCGTGGCCCTGCATCTTCTCTCCTGGGAGACAAACTGTGTTTTAGGTCACAAATGCATGGGGTACATGGGAATAAAGTGGCCGAATTGGCCTAAAGCACTCCAGCACCTTTGGAAGCGCTGGGGCTCTAATGACTGCAAGTCAGGTCCTAAAATTAACAACAGATTTGAACTGAAGTTTGTACCAATTGTGGATTCTTCAGACTGAACATTTGTGCAGTGCACTTCTTATGTTATTTCTTATGGAAGTAATAATCACCTGTTCCTATTCCTTTTTCCCTCTGCTTGGTGGCCTCTCAGGAGCCATTGTTTAGATCACTGGAGTATGTGTTCCACAGATGAAGTACTGCAGCAGAAAAGGGGTTAAACTCAAGCTCAACAGCAGGAATTTTTTCATCTTGACAGTTTGCTCAGCAATTTTGGTTTTTTGCATCATAAAGAATTTTCAATTAGGCAGAAAATGGATGATTTTCCTTGGGGTGGGAGGAAGGCAATATTGAATATGTATAGATTAGAATAATCTGAGTAAAAACTGTAGACTTTAAAGGCCTTGGGCTTCCTCTATGCATCTGACAATAATTGTGTTGGTTTGGACATTAAAATAGAGAGAAATGGCATGTTAGAACTGAGTCTGCTGATCCATTTATTCTCATCTCCCTGATCTATTCTTTGCTCTGTCGCACGCAAAGATCTTTGTTGAGCCTTATCCCTTTTTACTCGTTTTGTCACGTAGTGTAATGAGCAAAAGATTTCAAGGAGGCACACCGGAGGCCAAATGGCTTGAGTAGATTCTTGGCTCCTGGTTTCCTTCTGCATTCGATAGCGAATGGCAAGAGTTTCAGTGTTGAACTGAGTCCCTCTCCCTCATTAAGTTAACCAGGCTTAACTCATTCCTACCTGGACAGCAGAATGGCAGTGAGACAGCTGGCTGCAGAAAGGCAATAGTTTCTTTCACAGCTTGCTCACAACACCTGGCTTAGCTCCATATTGGAAACAAGCAAATGGATCAGTCCCACCTCTGCTGAAAGATGGGAATATCAAAATGTAAGCAAAAGAAAACTGATTGCCTCCAGCTGTGTGGGACCACCGCTCAGAATTTGGTCAGTGATAGGGTGTGGCACATGAGGTGTGGCTTCTGGTGCTCTCATTTTATTTTCAAATCAGCTTGTGACTCACCCAGAGTATTTTAAGACTCACCAAAACTGTTAGCATGTGCATTAAGTTGGTCACTGTCTTTGTTCAAGTGCTAAATAAATTAGCTAAATATTTCTATAAATGAGAAGTACATTGGGGGGTCTTGTCCACACATTCAGATGCATGTAGAAAATGGGGATAGAGTCATGGGAGCATTTTGAAGTTGGAGAAAATGGCCTGCTCTGAGGGATGCACAGCCTTCAAATATTCAGTTTATCAAAGGGAAGTAAAGGGCTGTTTAAATCTAAGGTTCAGTTAAAAAAGGGCTCGATGTTTGCTCCGCTTAATCCTGGTTGACCCTTGCTGTAGCCAGTAGGCTTCAGGGAAGTGATGGATATGTCTATTCATTTGTTTTCTCTTTCTGATATTCCTCATCTTTCCTTGTTTGACCAAAAATACCTTTCTGACTTCTTACTCCATTTACAGATTTCTCTGTAAATTATTTTTGGTGAGTTTCTTTAAAAAAGAAAGGGAGGTAGTAACTGCTCAGTTGGATGGGCATGTTCGTTCTCCAGTTTTTTTTCTACGGGTTGGGTGGAGGGAAGGTTGGTCAAAGACTAGTAAGGCAAGTAAGAAAATAAGTACATGGAAAAAGTTATCACAGTTCTTAACAAAAAGCTTTATAGCATTCTGATGTTAAAATAATGCTTTTTTCAACAACATTAACTTAGTTTATAAATTTCATCCCACTTATAAATCAACAGAAAATAGCACTATCTGTGCATTGGAAAAGTTGGTAATCGCCATCTGATTGCTCATAGCCAAGTTCTTAAAGTGGTTAGAAGCCCCAAGAAAGTCGATGGTGATTTATGTTCCTGTAGGCAGCTGCAGCAGAAGGACCAGGAAACTGAAAGAAATGCAGCTGTGAAATATGCTCTTCTCTTGGGATGTGGATGATTCAGACTGGAGCTTTGGCCATCAGCGCAATGTTCGGTTTTGTCTTCTAAAATGTTTAGTGTCATCAATATTAAGTTTTGAAACTGTGAAATGTTGTTAGTCAATTATTTTAAAGACAGTGTGAAGTCAGAAGGCATCCTGACCTTTGTGCAATAGGGAGGGAGGGAGGCATCTGGACTGGTGCCTCACTGTTCACTGAGAGCCTGATTAACTCAGGTGTCTTAACAAAGTAGTGTGTACAGACCAGGGCTGTGTGCTTTTGGGTGCCTATGCACTCTCAGGCTTTGGCATTTCCTTCTGAGACCAGAGGCAAGGATATTATTCCTGTTCTGTTTGCTTCTCATCCACGTATTCTGTCACTTTGAATGGGAATGTTTTCCCCAGTGAGCATTAATTAAAAGGAAACAAGGTAGTTCAGATTGAAAGGTTATCAGCAAATGCTGCAAGAATGAAAACGTTAAATGAGTGAATCTTTTGTGTGTCTTTTGTGTCAGTTCTGCTTAGAGGAACAATTCTGAAAAAGAGATAAAATACCCGATGCCTTAGATTGGTAGCATTTAACAATTTGAAATACTCAAATTACTCATGTACTTATTAGGAAAGGGGGTCAGTACTCAGAGGGAGAATGGATGACTTACTAATTTATAATGTTACTGGATCATGCAAATAAGGGGTTTTTTTAGCTTTAAATGGGGATGTTATGCAATGATGTTAGAGACCTTGGGTGTGGGGCATTTCTGTCAGTGAAGGTTGTATGTTTTTGGTAGATTTTAATGGTCAATTTGCATAGCATCCGTGCTGGGTAAGCAATCTTGTATAATTTGAAAAATTATTCAAGTTTTGTTCTGAATTGCTCTGTTAAATTTAGATGGATTGAATATTATTATAATTTAAAATAATTGGGTAGGAAGGGGAAAAATAAATCAAGATGAAATCTCAGTTGGATAATATAGTTTTGAAAACCCCTACTATAAATACCTTGTACATGCAGAGGAAGCTATTTAGGAAATTATTGTCTTAGGAGCTTCTTTTACACATTCCCTTCCTTGCCATTAATTTTTTTCCTCCTTTTCCTATCAGATGAAGAGTGGGGGAATAAGTTACAATAAACTCATTGACTATGATAAGAGTCAGAATGATGCAGTGCAAAGCAATATTAAAGTTGTTCTCAGCTACACATTCATCATTTTCTGCCCTGTATTCTTTGGTTTGGGATAAGAAGCCATTGGGTTCTTATGAGTCAGTTCCAAGCACCTTCTCCTTTAGCAGGAGGATTAGGAGTAAAAATAGATTCCTCAAATAACATAACCTCCATTTATATCCTGTGGAAGTTATATTAAAAGGAGAACCTCACCCTGGAAAGCTTTTGCAATGTGAGAATTGAAATTAACAGGCTAAGCTTTCCGTGATAATAATTGCACAGCTAAGGATGATGCAAATTTAATGGCTCTAATCAGATGAGGTGAAAGAAAGCAAATATTAGGTTTATGCTTTAATTTGTGATTTCCTCTACTGTTGATTCTTCCATGCAAGAAAAAAGTTGTGTGTGCTTTTCTTTTTTCTTCTTTCTTCTTTCTTTTTTATCTTTTTCTTTTCTTTTAATCTTTGTAAAATATTAGTCACACTGAGTACTCTTCATAAACATAAATTGATTCCATCTTAAAATGATACATTTTACATATTTTAAATAAAAATAGTTTACCAAAAATTATCATCCAGAAAATGGGAATGGCCATAGGTCACAACAGAGTACTGAGCTGTGCAGCCCTTTGTCTCTGCCAGTTGCTCATAAATTGAACTGACAGAAAAGGACAGAAGTCTGTAGTGGAGTTTCACAAAATCATATAATGATTGAGGGTGGAGGGAACCTCTTAAGATCATCTAGTCTAGGCCCTTGCTCCAAGCACTGTCTACCCAGGATCATGTTCAGCTGGATTTTTAATAATTTCAAGGACAGATGGTCTAAAACTCTCTGGGCAACCTCTGCCAGTGTTTGACCCCTTCATTCAAAGGTCTTTTTTTAGCTATTTACATGGCATTTCCTGTGTTTCACTACCCTTTGACTGTTGTCCCATCATTGGACACTGCAGAAAAAAGCCTGTCTCTGTTTCCTTAAACTCCCCCATCGTGCATTTATGCACATGAATAAAGGGCCCCTGAGTATTTTCTTCATCATGGATGAACAGTCCTAGCTCTCTGTCTCTCACTCAGGGGTAAAGGTGAGGTAGAGATGCTCGTAGCTCCCCGGTTCTTGCTTTTAGCCTTTCTTGAAGATAGGGGGGACATTCAGTCTTGCACGAAGACACTTCCTACCTCCTTAGGCATTTTGAAAACAGCTTGGGCATATTTTTCAGATTTTTGCACCCCACAACTATGGGTTATGAGGAATCACTTCCTCCACTTTACCTTGTAAGCTTTAGATTTTGTGGAAGAAACTACAGTTTCTGATCCTTGAAGAGGAGTCATTTCATTTCTTTGCTTGCTGTTGTTTGTCTTAGGTGTATTTCCTGTGCTTCCCTTGTTTCCTTCTTTGAGGTAAATGCAGCAGTGTTGAACATGTTAAAGGTAAGGGCACAGTGAAGGGGTTAATACAGTGCTATAGTGGCATTTTCTGTTTTTCTCTGTTTCTTTTCTAAAAATTACTGAGCTTTTGTTTTTTGAATCATTGCTGAATGGCATGTTGATGTCTTCACAGTACCCTGTATAATATCACTCGAGTATCTTTATGGTTTGTTCAAAAGCCTTCATTTTGTATGTGATGTTAGAACTTCCTTTTTTATTTAGGTATTGTGACTGTATTTTGCCATTTCAATGACCAGTCACTCAGCATCATGAGGTTCATCCAAAAAATTCCATATTTATTATCTTACTTGATATTTACTTATCTTCATTTTACTCCTTTGAATGACATAGTGTTATCAGCATACTTTTGTCACCATCTACCCCATTTCTATAATTATGATATATTAAATAGAATTGATGAAGAACCTTTCTGGGACTCCTTTGAGGATTTTTCTCAATAGCGAAAATTAATCAAACCTAATGTTTCCTGATTTTAGAATGATTTCTCCTATCCTCTAGCAATACAGCTTCTTGAGCACATTTTGTGGGGGATCTTTCTGAAAGACTTTTTGAGAAGACAATTTGTTTAAATTTTACTTTTTATATATTCATTGATTCTGTCAAAAATGAGGACATTAATGAGTCATGCATTCCTTTCATGTGGACTCTCACTCAGTATCTTTTATTTGTCTGTGTGTCAAATTACAGAGTTGGAAAAAATTTTACTATTTTGCCTACTGCTGACATCAAATTTTCGTGCCCTGAAGTGCCTTTCTGAATCGCTCTTGGAGACCTTTTAAAAAATTGGAACCCATATTTGCAATGTTCATTTCTCTAATGCAAACATTATTTTAAATGAGAAGACACTGTCTGCAATTAATGGCTTAGAGATTTCATCCTTGAGTTCCTTTAGAACAATTGGATGCATACCATCTGGTCAGGGCAGATGAATACCACTGATTTGTATAAAATTTCTTGCACTGACACTTTAATATGACATATTTCCTAATACAATGACAGCGAAGAAGAGATCTGACGTGGAGCCTTTCAAAGCAGCTTCGGGATGAACAGAGACACAAAGCATTAGTTTGCTTTCTCTGCAGAGGCTTTGTCTCTGGATGCTCTTTTCTCACCTTCCTCATGTATTGGTTCCATAGTCTGCTGTAGCAGACTTAGCGTCTTTTGGGAGTTTGGCAGAAGATTAATGATTACAATGTAGATTTTTTAAAGTTGTGTTTCAAAGGTTTTTATTTTGGCCTACTGCATTATAGTGTTATCTTTCCGAGGGTGTTTTCCCCCATTATCTTCTGCAGGTCAAAATTCAGCTTGTTAAAATCGTGCCTTTCTTTGAGTCATGTTTCTTTTCAGTCTTGCCTTTTTTTCCCTCTGGTCCACTTCAGGTAGTATGCCTCACTTGCACTGAAATTTGATCTCATGCCTTTAAAAAGACATTTCCAATATTTTACCTATTGCATTCCTTCTTTTAGGGCTTTTTTTTCTTTTCTTTTTTTTTTTTTTTAACCAAGCTTCCTCCTTTTTTTGTAAGAATCCTGCTGAACCCACTCCCCTTGCGGATATTTTGGCTTCCTCACTTCTGCACAGCTGTTGAATCTATGTCCGTGCTGCTCACGGTTGCAGAGTGACTCACTGACAGCCCTGCTGAGACCCAGTGAAGAGTTGCTTCCCCTCAGAGCTCCGTGGATAGCTGCTCATGAAGCAGGCTCTGAAAATTTGCTCTTGGCACTGTGCCCTGGTATAACATTTAAGCAATCTACATGGGGTCATTGAAATCTCCCACTACTTCTGTGTTTCCTGATCCTGTGTTCATTGAGCTTGTGAAGCAAATCTCACTGCTCCCATCCAGGCCAGCCCAGTGGGGATATGCTAAAGGCAGCATGCTGTGCTCCCAGCCCTCTGCGGGGTGAACTTCCAGTCCATGGGGGTTCCGTCTTAGTTCCTATGCTTAACTTATTAGATTTAGCTTTCAGATTTTTCTCATGGACAGTACCCTTGCTAGCTGTTCAGGTTTTCTGTTTTTTTCTGTATTCCCCTTTTATTTCTTCAGTGTCTAACATTTATACATAGAAGGGCATTGACTTTATTTATCCTTTGGTATGCTTTTCTACCTTTTTTCATGCTTGCTTAAATGTGACATTTTTTATCTGTCTGCTTACAATGATCTGTAGTTTCAGATTTACCAATCTCTCTCCTGTTTGCATAACAGTACAGTGTTTGCCTCCCTTCTCCAAGAGTCGCATTGTACCAAACTGAGTCCTTCTGTGCCTTTGAATGTTCTTTTTCTAGATGTCTTTCCTTAAATAGCTGTCTCATGATGTGGGGATCAATGTTTTTGACTTCGAATGTAAGTAAGAAAGTAAGTAGAAAGAGAGGAAAAAAAAAATCAGCATTATTTTTTCCATTAAAAAACAAGTGATGCTAAATACTGTCACACATATACAATGTTTTTACAATTAATATATTTTTTGGAGTTCTTTTATTTTCTTCTTTTCCTGCAACTGTGAGTTTACACACTAGAGATGCCAAAAATAAGGCAGACCTATGTTTCTTTTTAGGGAAGAGGGTCATTAACTCAAAAGAATTCCTGCCTTTCTCCCTCATTCCAGTGGCTTCCCTGGGAAAATTCTCACTAAAGAGTGAGGAAGTCTTTGTAAAATCCTTGGCCATGTGTTTTCTGTATATTTGTCATCTGGCTTTTTCCTTTTTTTTTTTTTTTTCCTTCTAGTTATACATATTTGTTATAAAATCAAGTTGAAACTAACCAGCATGCAGAAGCTTTGACTTTTTTGGTGAACCAAAATAGAGATAATACACATGCATAAAATAGACTTTGCATCTGCAGCAGCTTCCCACACTGTTCCATCAGGCAGCCAATACTCTCCTCTGGCTTTACAATTAAAGCTCTATGTATTGGCCATTATTTGCGTCATTTGAATTAAAACTGCTGTTTAATGCTTCCTGGACATTACCTCCAGAACATCATTATTTGTTAATTTTAGTGGCTAGAAACAGTTTAGTCATCTGGATTGTAGTTTCTCTCGCTACTGCTTGTGCCTGTAGTAGATACTGCCTGTCAGTGATTTGAGCAGTGATGTTTGGGAGTCCCTTCTTTGCTGTCTGTGCCTCTTGCTTCTGCCTCCCCTTTACAGGGAGAAATCTTTTATGTTCTTTCACCTGAGAAGATATCTTTCTTCATCCTCTGCCACACATTTTTAAGGGTGTTTTAAAATGTAAGCAGAAAATTAATAACAGGAGATCAGCATTTCTAATAAAAACGATCAAGAAATGTATTTATTAAGAAGGTAATTGTGGATCTTATTTCCTTGGAATTTCTTAAGGTTTCCAAGCCCCGACAAATATGATTTCATATATTTTTAAGATAAGAGCTTTTGTTTGTTTTTACAGTGGTAAGACTCTGACTATGACCTTCCTGTACAACACATGGTCCTTTTCTTCCTAAAGAACCTGTTGCAAGAACAAGTCTTTGTATCAGAGCTGTCAAGAAAAGAAAAGGAGGAAGTCTTGTCCTCTTGTCCCTGTATTTCTTTCATATGGTCTATTCTGTGTCTGAGGAAGAGGAGATAATAGTAGGAGGGGAAAACATACTAAAAAAAAAATTAAAGGAGAAGTGGGAGAAACTCCTAGAAGACTATTTCATACTTTCTCTCTTTATTTGCAGAAAATACTAATGTGCAAATAAATGCTGCATGCCATCTAAAACTATTTATGCTTCTGTCATCATTAGTTTTTCAGCCTGTGTATGTCAACTTGACTGTGTGTATTTAGGGAGGTTATCATTGCAGTGGAGGCTTAATCCTGGCAAAGTCAAACCTGGAGCTATGTGCTAAGTGTAGTAGGGAAGAAAGGGGGCATCAAGTAACTCCTACTGCTTGAAAGATGAAAATTTATGTCGGTGGTGTTTCTTTGATAAGGTGCTAAATAAAATCATTATCTTTTGTTATTAGCAAACCAGTCTTTATAAAAAGAGAGGACTTAACCCTTTTATCCTGGACACATTTCAACTGCTATGTGCATGTTTTTAGACTTTATAGAGGTGTTGATCTTGGTGATACTCTGTATTTGTGTGTTCCTATACGGAGACATGTAGCCTATTTAGAAGAAATCCACTGTCCTCTCAAGCAAAGGAAACTGCAAGTCCTGGAGAGCCCTAAACTCTAACAAGAAAAATGCATGAATAAAAGCAGTGGCTGGGAATTGAAGCAAGATGAATTCAAATTAGAAATCAGGCACACATTTTTAATTAGAAGCATAATTGGATACTGAAACAAATCAGAGTAAGTGGTAAATTCTTCTAAGACTGAGTGGCTTTCAGAATGATGTGTGTTGGTCAGATGAGTTGCTGTCTCTCACATAGCTGTACTTGAGCAAAACGTTCTGGTCAGTTTTATGCAGCAGTTCAGGTTACAAGTTCTAATGCTTGTTTCCAGATTAAAACCAAGTGAATCTAAATGCTTGCAGTATTGCTGGGAGGCAAATGTATTTAAAACTGGAAAACAGCAAGCTTAGTAAAATGTAAAGGGGAATGTGTTTAAGGAAGTGTCTTAGTTTGAGACAAAACCC
>VZTN01027557.1:106225-157206 GCA_013400515.1 Erpornis zantholeuca | reverse complement strand
TTGGATCTCCCTCTCAGGAAATATTTTCCTCCAGCTTATTCAGGGTTCCTCAGAGAAGTCTTTAACAAAAGAGTTAAAATGAACAAAGCAAAAGCAAGGATGCAAGATGCCTGAACTTACTCACTGCTCAGAGTGGTTTTGGAGTTCAAAACGGCTGAAATCCTGTATATGTTTTTGACTTAGGGCCAAGCCAATTGCTGAAGAGTATGAATATAGCTAAGGGCTATTATAGAAAAATATATATATACACATAAATATGTATCTATATATGGATACAGATAAAGGCTATACAAATGGATGTAGCAAAAGGGAACAAAACAGCAGGTCTGCTGGAAACAAAGAGGGTAAACCTGTCTCAATGGGAGAAAATGATCTTTGCACGGGAGTTAGCAGTGCTCACAGAAAGAGCTTTAAAGAGATTTGAAGGGAGAAAAGGATAAAACAAGGCTCACTAAAGTCTGGGAGCAGTACATCAGTATCTGAGGGACAGGGTACTGGCAAGGTCTGTCAGTGCTATCTCAGTGGAGGTAGAGGTGTTTTGGTTCTCTAGAGCTTAGTGATGGTGAGGATAGGGTTGAGTGTGAACAAGAATCAGGGAAAGGCCAGCAAGGCAGGTATCATGGTGGGAGTCTGCTACAGACCTCCCAGCCAGGATAAAGAGGCAGATGAAATATTCTATAAGTAGCTGGGAGACATCTAACAATCACTCACCCTCAAGACCAGTCTTTTTCTGGTACCCAGCCCCATGAACTGGAAGAGAGGGACAGAGAGCAGAATGAGGCCTTCACAATCCAAGGGGAAATGGTCAGCAACGCCACTTAGCCTCACTGCATAAAATTACATCATCCCATCATGAGACGTTCTGCCTGGGGGGAGGAACTAAGCATTCCTACCTGGATATTATCTGAGGTTTGGAACACCACTTGCAGCCCTTACCTACTGGATTCCCAGAGGNATCACTGCTTCAACAGAGCCACATCCATCACTTCAGATCTGCAGCCACCATTTAATCAGAGTGCTACCACCACCCCAAACAACAGGGGATAAGGTCACATCCTGACTCTTATCAGTTCAAGCAAGTGTTTCTGTATTATTGCCTTTATCTTCATTTTCCTGTTAAATTGCAATTCTGACTTGGGATCTCCCACTTGTTTGCTTTCAAACTAGTACAAATAGTAAGGGGAAGATAATATGATTTGTACATAGCATTACAGAGAGCAAACTTTGTGAAAGAATCTGAAAACTTCCCACTGTGCTGCTTAGGCATCAAACTGAATAATTTCTGGGTAATTTGCATACAGGAAGTTACGTGTGTGTCACTGAGCTGGTGTTCTTCCACATTGTTGTTGCTTATTTTCTTTTCAGAGCTTCATGGGAAGCGCGGAATTCTACAACCTTTCCATTACTTCAATTTGTCCCAGAGCCAGGGAAAATCATGATATGATCTACTAACAAATTACTTGGACAATAAACATGTATGTTAACAAATCAAACACCATAGCACTGGTTTTAGCGTCACGTAAGCGTGCCATTTTGAAGATATCTACTTAACTGTGCCTCTTTTGTCCCATATACATATGCCATAATTAAATCCTACTAAATCCTCCCTGCCTCAAATTCTTCCCTTCCCATCTTGGTTTCTTAACATAGTAAATTGAATATATTGTTATCACATACAGCTTTTCCAGTTCACATATAATTGCTCTTTGAAAAGGAAGTGAACATCTCTGCCTTCAAACAGAAACATCTATACACTTCCTTTTAAATTTCTTCATAACTTCTTTTTCTTCCCCTCTATATTAGACTGCACGAAAAAATAACAAGCTCATAAAACAAGGTCTATCACATTCCAGATTACTGACTGCATCACATGCAATGTAAAACATCATGCTACTCATCCTTATTTCAACCCTGCCTGGAACACCCTTCTCATCTCTGTGTGCCATGCAGGCAGGTCTCCTCCAGCCAAATCCTTCATGGAGACTTGCTCCTTCCACAAGGCCCACAAATGTTAACCAGTGTCAGAGTGCTGCTGTCGTCACATCATAAAACTGAAAATGCACACATGCTCTAAGTTAGCACCATCCTCCAGCTCCCAAAGCACGATTGTTATCTATTAAGACTGTAAGGTCCTTGCAGCAGGAGTAAGGTTTTGTACACCCACATAAGTAGGTACACAGGTGTGAACACTGCATATAAACACAAGCACACACCTTCATACAGGTAACACATTTTCTATTCCTTCTTCTTCTACAGCTATAGTCCAGAGCATTTCTATAGTTAAAGAAAAAACACTTACAGACTTGATTCCCCATGTAATGCCTTTATTTTAAATCTGGTATTAACTTTGCCAAGTTTGAAAAGGTTACTTGAGAACACAGACTAGTACCCAAACACTGAATGAAACACTTCTGAACCCTAAGGGTGTTCAAAGTTTCATGGTTTGGATCCATATCAAGTAAAATCAAATGTCAGCTAATTACTTTAACTCTTGTCTAGATCTAGTGTATTTAAGCCACATTGCTGAAGCAGTTTTAAGTGAGTTGTTATGACTATTTGAAATCACAAGAGAATCTATGGTACAAAATGAGTCTAGCCTGTTCCCCACAAGAATACAAGTTGTTCTGTAAGCAAGAGAACTTAGAGCATCTGATTTTCTGTGATCTTACTGTCCTACAGCCCATACCACAACTGCTTCTAATTTGTGTCTTCCCTGTATACCCATTTGCTGGGTGTCACAAAGCCCTTTGGAACCTGGTGCTTCAGCTCACCACAAGAGCCTGGTATTTTCATGCTTCTGTAAAAACCAGGATGAAATAAACAAATGAATCCAAAACCAGTTAGAGAAAGAGGAGATCCTGGCAGAGAAACAAGCAGTTGAAAAGTCTTTCCCTAAACAACATTTCTTTAGAGAGCCATGCTAATGTGCTCACTATGTCCCTAACATCACTTGCTATCTGGTTCCTGTGTCACTCTTTGGCAGTCTTTAGTCTTTTGAGCTCTCTGAAGTCAGAAACTGGGCTTGCTGATACAATGGCCAGCTTAATGACACTCTCACCCTAACTGGGATTGCAGCCACAGCGATGCTGGAAGCTGGATTTTAGTACTAACAGAAATGGATTTTAGATCTAACAGAAATGTCTCCAAGACACTTATGACTGTAAACATGAGATGTGCAGATGGGACTCAGAGGAGGTGAGGAACTAAAAGACCACTACAAGCTGCACTTATTGCAAAATAGTAGATTTCATAATCCTGAATTCAATTAATGCTATGAAGATATCCCATATCTATCTCAATAAAATACACTCGTGCTTGGCAGGTCTTCAGGGCACCCAGGAATGGAACAAAAAATACAACGTTACAGATAAACCAAGTACACCAAGGTACTAAGACTCTAACACTGCAAGTTCACTACAGCTGAAGAACATCTGACGGGTTATGAACAGAAGCTGGCCAAGAAAAACACCTCTTTTTCATTAGAACTTGGTAAAAGCAAAAGTAAGTTTTAGGCAGAAAACTCTCAAGAAAAAAAAAGACTAGTTTGTTTCTAGTAATTAACTTTAAGAGAATTTAAAAATTCAAGGTCAAAGGGGATTTTTATGAACGATTAGGCCAATGCCCTGTACAAAGAAGCCACAGAACTTCTGCTTTACTGAAACATATCATTTAAGAAACCATTCAATCTTAATTTTTAAATTGTCAGTGGTAAGGAAATGACCACAACCTTTGTTAAGATATCATAGGGGCTAATCACTCACACTGCTGAAAATGTGCAGTGGAATTTTGAACTTCAAGGACCAACCACTGGACCTCTTTATATCTTTGCCTGCCAGTTTGTTAACAGTTTTTCAACATTTTTTTCCCAATGCAGACCCTCTGATCAGGTCAAGTCCTAGCCTTCTCATGGCTAAGATAAACAGAGCAAGATTCCAGAATGTCTCACCGCAAGGCAAAATATCCAGTCCTTTGATCAATCCCTTACAATTTTATCAACAGGCTTATGGATACTAAAAGAAAGCTCAGCATTGGAAAAGCAATTGTACCCACTCCAAATAAAGAAGTGATATAACTTCTCCAGTTTTCCTAGATTTTACTTTCCTGTAACAGTATTGTGTTATGTAAATCTCTTTGATCACAAAGATCACAAAGAAATGATCACATTTCCCAAGTACCATGTTGCTCTGGGTAGGAAGCAGCCATTCTTTTGTTACACAGGAGATCCTTCTCAGGGCAGCAGGCCTTCACCACTTGGGATCATTTTCTACGGAGCTGTCCACAACTGAGAAAACCCATACTCCCCACTCTTCCTCTGAAGGCAGATTAACTGTAGGGTGGCATTTCACTTCAATGAGTTTGGTATAAATCTCATCAAATTTTCCTTGTGAGCAAAATGAGCAATTTTGCCTGGTTATTATTCCTTCACTTCCTTTGGAGGTCTTCATTATATTTTCAATATCACAATTTTATACTTAAACTACTCTCACTTATCAGCTTATTTCATTATCTCATTATTGATAAAATGTCTTTCTGGTTATTCTAGTGTAGGCTTCCAGAAGACTGGTCTTTATTCCATCTATACTCAAAAGACAGTGGCCTCTTGTTCCACTTCCAAATCAAAACATTTCACTGTTACTACCCAGCTATTCAGCAGAACAATTTCAGAATTTCCTGTATGGTTTTCCCCACCACCATGACATGGAGAATAACCATGAGGATCAGTTTGATATTATTCTCCTTAAGCACCCTGGCAAGTCTCCAAGAAATCACCTACATGTTGAGATATTTTGCAATATTTAGTGAGTCTAGGCATTAGCAGCATTGCATACTGACTACCAAGTTCAGAAGTCTACCAATAAAATGACATATATGTTAGTTTCAGGATGCTTGGTTACTTAGATGTTATGAGAACATTACTGATTTCCTTTCCAACTGGGATGAACTGCTACTAGCAGGGTATCTCAGCCATCTTTCTTCATTTCACCATCTGGAGCTTTTAAAGGTATCTCTCATAGTTCACTTTCTGGATACCTACTGTCATCTGGAAACATTTAACTCCTCTTGTCCTCTTCTGTCCACTGTTCACAGTCTACCAATCCTCACTTGCTTTAACTCTATTGAATGCTGCTTCCTTCCTCTACTTGTGATGTGAATTCTCCTCCACAAATTCTCTCTGTTTGGTTCCTAGACATTTCCTCTTCCCCTGAAAATGGAGCAGTCTGGTTGCTCAGACCTCTTGCATTTCCCAGTGTTCCCCACTGATGGTACTTGTCTTTCCAGTATGGACATACAGAGCTGTCACCAATTTACATTTTATCCATGGGAAGTTCATTCTGTCTGCAGGATGGAAAAAAATATGGAACATCTGTTGCAGGTCACAAACACCACCCCATCACCTGCCTTCCTAAAAAACAACTACGGAAATAGAGAGAGAGAGGAAAGTGTCTGTTGCACTTTCTGTTGTTACTTCCTGTTGCAATGTCCTAGGAAATATTAGCTTTATTTGGTATTTTCTGTTCACAGATTTACCAGTTTTATTCTAGGTCATCCAGCTGTGACTGAGAGTAATTCTACAAACACACTTGAAACACTGGTGATAAGAGGTCCAACCATCACAACCATAGAATGTACTCAGAGAGAAAAAAAAAAAGCAAAAATAAAATGAACTAAAAAAAGCCTTCCTCCACTGTGTTCATGTAACAGCCTGTTCAGAAAAAAAACCACCAACAACCAAGCCTTACAAGCCAACTGATTCACAAATACCACTCACAGGTCATTTATTTTGAAGCCGAGTTCCCCACCACCAAGTGGTCATGTCTGGTATTTGAAACTCTTACATTATGCCCATTTATTTTGAAGCCGAGTTCCCCACCACCAAGTGGTCATGTCTGGTATTTGAAACTCTTACATTATGCCCATTCACGTGTATGTAGCCAATTCCATTTCTGCATTTTGATTTATAGGCCAATCCATTTCAGATATAGCAAGAAACTGCATTACTCCAACAAATGAACAAGCCACTTCTTTTAATCAACTGAAGTTACTGATTTGTAAAGTGGCTGCTTCAGTTGTGATCACACTGAGAAGAGCCCTTCCAAGATGACCTCGGTTTCATCTCCTTATGAGCTGATAGACTGATGCTTTTTTAAAAACCCTATAATCTAACACTACTGAAACAAGGACAATACCTGCCCGTTGCTGTACAACTTGCACAGCTCTAGGCATTTTTGTCTATTCCAAATCTCAGAAGTCTTTTTCTTAACTGGCATCCTTAGTGTCTGTAAAAATATTAATGACATAAACTTTGCATAAACTCCTACTGGGTTTTAGGACACTTTAGAAGTCCCAGATAATGTTATGAAATGTCAGGAGCTTCATCTATAGTAACCTCAAGAAACTCCAATCATACAACTCAAGAGGACTTTTAACATGCAGTGCTTTTGAAGAATAACTTGTCTCTGAAATGCTTTTATTTAGATTTTACATTAATTACACTTTCTCCTTTTTACATGTCTATAAAATAAAATGTAGAAATCCCCCAAAACCACTCCTTAAAAAGAAGATGCTGTTCTTCCTCAAACCCCATCAATTCAGACAGGGAAGAAGAGCACCAAAATCACTGGTTTTGGCAACAGCACAGATTATTTATATCTAATGAAGACTGCACAAATCAAGTGATGGGACAGAGGCCAGATGCCCAGTCTGCTCTACCCCTCATATTTACCCTAATGTTCTGCTCTCTCTGAAATGCCCTTCATGCAGTGACTGGGCTCTTTTGCTTTAGTGGAAAGATGTCTGGGAGTAAAATAAGATAAAACTGAGAAGTTACATCCTAACAGAAGTTGTAACAATATGGAAATTACAGGGTAAAATGCAGCTGCTGCTCCCTGGATGGAATGCTCCCAGTGACTCCCCATACACATGGATCTCCAACCAAGAGGGGTGGAACAGAGGGTGGAGTGGAGACACCACAGCCAGGCTCTGCAGAAATCCTTGCAGGGAGGGGAATTCAATGGTACTTTGCAGCTGATAAGGTGCACAGCACCTGTCAGCCAGGGGAGATAGGAGATGTCCAGCTGCTGAGTTAGCAGGTATGGTGAAATTGCTCTCCTTGGATGAACTCGGTTCATGATAACCTAATGATAATATTAATCTCCATCCAAAGCTATCCAACTCCAAGATATGACCACCTCTCACTAGATATGTGCTCTATATTTTTTTAACATTTATTGTATTTTTAAAAGTAAAGCAAGATAATTTTACACCACTCAGTAACAAAGGTATGTATGACTAGACCCACTCAAGCTCCACCTAAACATAAAGAAATAGTAAGCTGAGAATGAGGAAAAATTAGGGAAGGCTCCATCATAACTACTGGGATTGATGCCTTAGGTTTCAACTTACATATTTTTTCAAATCCTGTACTGCCAGTGTAACTCTGAAGTTTCCTGTAGCTCGTTAGCTGCTGCTCTGTCATGCTAAGATAGACATAACAAAGCCTCTCTGGTTTGCTCTCCAAGGACACCCAGACTGTCCTAGGCCCAAAAAGTGTAAACCTTTATCTTGGAGAGGAGGGGCAAGCTTGGGGAAATTACATCATTAGCTGAAGTTTTAATTGGCGAATTTATGCTGATATGCAAATGGACCAAACCTATAAAAGGGTGAAGAACTCATGACCTCTCGTCCATCTTGGGATCCACTGAGGCAGGAGCCTCTAGACCTCCAGGGTGTACCTTTGAAGGCCTTTCAAATAAATACCTCCTTTATTCCCTTATTCCTGTCTAGTCTCAGTTTTTAGGTAGCATTTAAGGCATCAGGATCAGTTGACAGGCTGAACCTGTTTTCCCACCCATAGGGACACCTGTTGGGTCAGAACCATATCCTATGCACACTGAATACTTTTTATGGGGATTAGAGATTTACTTTGAATACATTTTTGCAGTCAGATACTATCACTGGCAATCTTCAAACCTTACCCTGTTAACGATTTTATATTAATAAAGAGTGTTATTCCATAAACTGTTAGTGTGAATCCTTCATGGGCACAAGCAGTCACCAGCAGCAGGTAACACACTCAAATAAAGTGGGAAGAACCACTGAGGGGTCTCTTTGTGCTGTTGGTGTGTCCCTGCCTAAGTCAGTTGAACCACCCTCTGATTCAGGACTGTTCAGTGAAGGGTCCCTGCAGGGGGACAGTGATGGACTGGTTGGACACAAGGGTCCTGGCTTTCCTGGGATGCTGACAGACAAATGAAATACTAAGGGTTGAGAAAATCTCTGCACACTAAGGGTTGAGGAATTCTTCCCTTTTCACAGACAGTGGCCCAGCAGGCTTGTTTCAATGAAGGGACAGCTACCAGCAGGCCACCACGCAGTCTCTCACCAGCCTCAGCTCTGCTGCAGACAGTGTGTCTCGCCTGGAGTGTGTCTACTGGAGAGCCTGGCTGCTCAGACAGGGAGCCTGCACAGAGCTGACCTTAACCATCTACAGCAGAAATTGTGGGTTTGCAAAACAAATTGCTGTATCCTCCTGAACAGGTTTTTGAAAAAGCATACTCCTCAGCTGAGGTTTTATCTCTTTTTCACTTACATCTACTATGTCTTACCCATATATGAGGCACAGGAGCTCTTTCTATGCTTTGTATATGGGAAGAGATATGCAGGGAAGACAGTACATGAAAATCACAATGTTCCCCAGCTTATTTCAAGTGGGCATTTTATTTGACTTCCATTGAAAATAATTTCATTGGGAAGCATGAGCAGATGCTCAAACAGAGGCTGGTAGTTAAATTTCTAATACACAAAAATAGTCATGCTTCTTCTAGAAGCTAGAAGTCTAGAAGCCAGGCTTACTATACCTTGGACCAACTCTTTATGTAGTGCTGGTGTGAAAGCTGCAGAGGGGGACAAAACTTAAAACAATAAACATTCCTTTACTCTTTCCTCATAACATCATGCTGGTGGGAAGGCTTGGCCAGTAGAGTCCATAAGGCAGTGTTTTTTTTACCTTTCTGGTGGTTAAAAGTCACTTGGACACCATTCTCAGACTTTTCCATTTCAGATTTTCATGCTATAGTCATTCAGAAATGCACAGGCTGTCACAGCCTATTCCTTAATTACAAAATTGCCCAGAAATGCATTTTTCCCACGTACATATTCTGCGCCACTATCTGATAGCACATTCAGCAGCAAATTTCATCCAGCATATTGCTGCTGCAAATCAACATCTGGGACACAAATCCTATTGGAACAAAGTCCCAGACATTTTTAAAAAGTCACTTTTTTCCAAGTCTTTTAATATCTAGACTATTTCAGCTAGCTGCTGTGAATAAGATTCATCTTTAGCATGCAGGTGAATAAACAGAGATTTAATTTTTCCCCTTTGATGGTGGGTTTACTTTGTCTTCCATTTTAAGTCATAACATTTTCAAGCACTGAGAACTGCAGGGATCCAATGTAGAGGCATTCCAACAAAAACACAGCTCCAAATCCAGATCCACCCAAACCACTGAAGACAAAACATTATTGGCAGCACTGAGCTATAGACATGAAGATCCAGAACACTCTGCTTAAGACACAAAGCACAATGATACACAAGAAGACTTCATGCATGATGGAAGATATTTCACTTTACCTTTTCATACTTTTACCAAACAATTCCTATAAAAAGGTAAAAAAGACTGAGGAAGACGAAAAAAAAGTAGTTAGAGAAGGAGACTATGCAGTCTTTCTTTTCACTTCCTGGAAGATGAAATAAAACATACTTTAAAAGTCATAGATACCAAATCTGAACTCTGAAGCTAAACAACCCATATAGAAATTCCAGCACATGCAAAGACTAAGTAGTTACTTTTGTTGTTATATTAGCTGCCACTAAACTAATGACTACACCTTAAGCATTGATACTGTCACATTTTACTGCTCAACAGAACTGGCACATAAAGGAAATTACAAAGGAAACAAATAAATGCTTGATTGCAATTGTAAATCTGTAAAAGTTAAGAAAATGTCTTATTTCTCCACATTATATAGCAGTGAACACACTGATCAGCATTTCATAAATACCAAACATCTGAAAGAGTGAACAGCATGTAAATGGAGGTTTTGCTGTTTTTATTTTAAAGAACACTATTAAATGGAAAGGTACAGAAAGTAGTAGCCTCTAGGAATGAAGAAGTTCAAGGTTTAGATAGCTGTGAATAGTCTGGAAGATTTAATGTCCTTAGACATAAATAGCTAAGTAGGAAACTTTAAAATGCATGTAAGGTTATATCCACAATATCAGAAGTTTTGCAGAAGAAATGTTGCACAGGTTTTACGTTGAGCTCTGACCTAAGCTTCAGTGAGGGCCTGCACAAGTAGATTTGCCAGATGACCAAGCCTGATGGAGGCAACCTGGGTTTCAGGTTAGGTGTCATAGGTTTAGAATGACACTTAGACCACACAGAAGTAAAATTATTCCTCATAGTATTGTGGAGGACTAAGCCAGTAGTTTCCTGGTAGATATGACTTGTCTGAAGAGAAACTGAGTTGAGTACTGTGTAGTCACAGCACTGCATTTCCTCAGTACAGCAGCTGGCAGAGAGCAGATAATGATTATGTTTGCACTAGAAAACTGATAGCACTTAAGGTTCCAGGTTGGCTTCTTGGGCTGAATCCGTTATAACTCAAGTGGAATTATTGTCAAAACTTTCCTGAAGCACTAGTCAGAGAGGAAATACTGTCCTATCCTTGCCCGGGAAGGAAATTCAAAGCCAGATGGATGCTGTGGTTATTCCAAGAGTTACTCAGTTTCAGTAAGTCCAGAACTCCCAGTGGCATCACAACACTCCTGAACAGTTAAACCAAGGCACAGCCATATCAAGCCCCAACCACATAAGTCCAGCTAACCTGGGCTGGCATCACCCCTGACCCTGCTTTTAGCAGGAGATTGCTAAGGGAAGTCCAAATCCTGCCAGAGAGGTCACTTCCAGGCTGAGTCACCCTGTGGACCTATGACCTGCATGTGAAGCATCAGATTTCACTTCTTGCCTGTAGAAGGAGGCAGCTTGAGCTACATGATGTGCAACACACTTTGATGGAGGAGGAATAGAAAACAAAGCACATGGGGATATGCAAAGATTTCTGGATGTCCAGGTATATTCCTTTACACTAGAGTTCCCATGGAGGAAGACAAGTATCAATGAATGAAATAGAAACAAAGCATTTTGGAAATGTGCTGTAACTGCAAATAAGGTAACAACAAGGATATCTTCACAGCTGGAAGCACCCTTTCCCACACAAAGGGAGTCATCTTAAGAGACAAAAAGTGCTCACCAGAGCAATTAGGAGGAAAAGACCTATATGTAGCAATGCAGCTCAGCTCAAATTAGATGAGATCCAGGAAAGAAAAAGACAATATCCACTACTGGCCAATAACCTGCTAACAATTCCCCCCAGAGATACCTCTTGAAAAGAGCAGAAACACATTAGTTATAAATCACACATAGTCTCATACTTCAGTGCCCAGCCAATAACCTTAAAAGGTTACCAACTTTAACATGAAACCAGCAGATATAGTTTCCCAAGAATGAAGAAAAATTATTTTTCTTCCTCTGAATAGACTGACCATAATGAGGGGGAAATAATATGCTAGATCAAAACTCATGTCTAATTTATATATGTCTCCAACATACTCAGAATCAAGCTTGTTATCAGATTACATCCAGAATGGAATTTTCTTCCATCAAATCAGCTTAGCCTTGCAGCATTTTGCATGGTTTACTAGCTGGGACTATATGGGCAATTTTCATTTAGTTAATTCTCACTTTTCCAAGGACCAGAAGTGGTTTGTGGCTGCTTGTTCACTGCTGTAGTCTGTGACACATACTTTACTAACCTTTGAACTGGCTTGGTGCCAGTGTGAATCTTTAGTCTGTATACATCTGAGTAAAAGGTAGTATTACTTGTCAATGCATTTTAGTAACAGTCCTTCCTGGTCATAATAAACCAAATTATGATATGTTAAATAAATCACTTTAATTTTTATTCCCTTTTATTACAAAGGCTGTACTTCTGAGAGGAGGAATGAACTAGTTCAGGGAGCCCTTAGTTCAGGATAAGGCACACCTAAGTTCAAGCAATAATTCAGGCACAGCTGCTTTTATGACTTGGGTAAATAACTTAGCCTTTCTTACTTTTTCCTCCTTCTTAAAAGTGAGATAATAGAATTTTACTATCTCTGAATAAAAGGAGAGTCAGTGGCTTAAAGCAAGAAGTTGCATGGACTTATGTTTTATTTTACAAAGAATGAGAGAGAAAAGAGTTCAACCTATTAAAAACAGAACAATTTCATTTCTGGAGTATTTCATGAAAGAGAAATGAATGTCCCAAAGTTCTCCTATCTCAAAACATTTCATTCTAGAGACCACCAGACATAAAAATTTCATTTCCACTGAAATAAAAAGCTATTGAAAAATGCAGAAAAATTTTCAGATGAGGCACTGAAAACCTGGCATCTAAATAGACACTCAAACAGGTTTTTATTTTCAACATTGCTGTACATTAACAGACTCCAACCATTTCAACGAAGACAGTAGCAGCCAGGAATGATCCAGTTTTAAGTCTCCTGGTACAGTTTTCTGAATGATAAATGTTTGTTGGTAGTTTTCCAGAAAGAAAGGATGGTGTAGTACAGCCTTGGTGCAACTATGGTCTTTAACTCAGCATGCTAAGTCACATCATGATTACAACTCCCATTACAAGACATTTTGACTCAAGGTAATTAACTGGAAGAAAAAAATTTTCTTTCTACTGAAAGCAGATGATATGTGTTTTCTGTAGGAATAGGCAAAACCTTTTTCTCAAGAAAGCCTGCACAGAGCCCAAATAACATCATTTGAGTAAAGAAAATCCTAGCCACCCTGTTATTTAACAAGAGAAGCCTAAAAAATAATAGTTTTAAACATGCTCTTCTATTTCTTTGTCCAAATTCCCATACTAAGGCCCCCCCCAAAAAAAATTAACATTCTTCATTCACAAAACAATGTGTAATAAAAAAAGCCTTTGTGTGGGTAGGTCTGGGCTCTAAAACAAGAAGTCAAAATGACAAAAAACGAATTTTCTTCATTTCATGTGAAATGAAAGCTTGTGTCCTGGGAAGGAGAGTGCTGTCAACTGACTCCTAAAAAACCTGTTTTCTTCACAGTTATTTCACAGGAAGAAAGCAACATATTTAAATTAATTTCTCGCATTGTAGCTCAGTCTTAGTTGAGTTTTTAGTTTCTAAGATTTTCAGGGGGTATTTGTAACACATAAAGCTGCAGCTGAGGATCATATGGACATTTTCATCTCTACCACCAAAGGTATATTTTTAGGAAGCCATCACACTTTTTCTGCCTCTGAAAAAACGTCATTAAACACATTTATATTTAAATGTACATTTAAGCACTTCATTTAAAATGAAACCTCAAGATACATAATCTCTATCGTTTGGGGTTTTTGTTTGTCTGCTTTTATTATTTTTCTGACATTGTGAAGCATACAGAAAACAGGCTATCCTAACCTGAAGTATATTTTTTAAAAATTGAATAAATGATGCAGTTAGAATATTCTTCAAAGAACAGTTCCTCTCTAAAACATCACTGCTAAACCAACAAGTGGTGTTCCACAGCTGAGTCTCAAGGACTTTCCATAATAGTTTGCTCAAGTTATGAACATGTGTGTGCACCTATGTACATGCACACATATAAACATGCATTTATACTCAGTGCCAAAACCAGCCCTACAAAACAACTAATTAAACCATGTCATAAAAAGGGCTTGTATTCCCTCAAAGGTTTTGTACTCCCGATGCTTTCTATTAAACGACTTAAAAAACATGGCCTTCATAATTAAAAGATGTAAGTAAAAGCAGAATTCAGGTTGCAATTCTATTTCACTATTCTTTAAATATACCAGATTTTTTTGTCACAATGCTGACTTTGCAAAGCAACAAGACAAATAACCACCTTTTAACACTGTGGAGCCAGAATGACAGAGTCCCATAGAAGAATTTATCTTATAAAAGATTTTTTATATTTACAAGGTTATATTATCTATTTTTTTTTTTGAATTTTGAAATATAATCATTGTGTCTCAACATAGCACTATTCACTGTTACCTAAACACTCATTTTCAGCAGCTAATATTGCAATCACTAAGATACAGCATAACCCCAAACATGAGGCAACTCCTAATTTTTCTTATGCCTAGTAAGTAACATCACTATCTCCTTACAGGCAGGGTCATGAGACAAGACTCAGTGGTCCAAGTCACTGAGATCAAGCATCTGGCATCAGCTCCACAAAGGGAGAAGGCTGGAAGCATCAAGCCCTGTACAAACAGCAGCTGCCAGTGCCTCCACGTGGAGCTGTGAACTCCTGAGTCTGCACCACTGCCTGCACACTGGGCAGTATGGGCAGCCAGGGATGAGAAGTTGGTGATTACAGTCAAGCCTTTATCTGCCTCCAGCCACTACCTCTTTCCACCTGAGCAGGAGCAGGCCCCTGTGATTCTGACCCTGAGTCTGGAGCAAAACAAAATCCAAGTTAACTTTGGTGCCGTTTTCCCTTAAAAAAAGCCTTGTCTTACATCTGCTTGTAAAAACAAAACAGATAAGTATCTGATCACGATAAAAGATAAAGTAGATGATTTAGAATTACCATGGCAAATGCAGGAGAGATAATCATGTGTGATTATCAGAGTCAAATATTTCATTGCAGCCAGAGGAGAAAACTGGATCTTGAAAACAGCTTCCCCTCTCTGCAAGCTTTCTGTAGGGATTGTTTGATGATGCAGTGCAGTCAGGTCAGAGTAGGATTCTGGCCAAAACATATCAAATCTCCTGCAAAGAGGGAATGAAAGGGGAGAGAGAATAGGGATATATATATATATATATATAAATAATGGCACCTTACTATGCCCATTCTCTCCTCCTTCTCTCCTCATATATATGTATCATCATTCCCCACGGGGCTATTAAACTCAGTGTATAGCCCCTTAAAATTACTATAACCATCTGATTTTTATAACTTCCCACTCCAGGCTTTCATTAACCCCAGACTCGCTTGATGCCAAGTCTTCCTTCCTGGAGCACCAAGGCTATGTGTGGAGTCCAGCTGGTGAGTCAGGGAGACATTATAAATTGGAAGAATGTGCTGGAGCTACTTAAAGTTGTGGTGAACCAAAGGAAAAGGACCAATTGCACAAAAGATTTAGGAAATGGATAGAAGGTGTTAAAATATCTATCAAGTGCTTAATTTGTGAAATGACATCCAGAGCACAAGGAAACCTAACACTAAAGACAAACCAAAATCCACCCAGACCTGATTCTGCACAGTGACCCATAAAAGCAGACCCCAAACAGCCACCATACACCTATCATCATACATTTCCTGACTTTTAGAAATGCAGCACCAACAGAAAACAGCAGATTTCCCAATCTTGTTGATATGCCTCTTATTTCAAAGCTGCCAGACTTTAATTGCTTTTCAGCAACAACCTCATATGGCATGCCTTGGCTGGGAACATATTTTTATAGCCAGTTATAGCTCCCTATCTCCAAATGGAAACACTGACAGGTTTCTAATTCCAAAAATATTATCAGGAACCATAACAACATGAGTCTGGTTTAAAACATAACCTGTGATGTGGAAAGCCATTCTTAACACTTTGTGTTTCAACATTCTGTGTGCTTTTTCAGGGTTGGTTCAGTGTAAAAATTAGAAAATTAAATAGAATCCCAGGTGGCAAAAGAACAGTTTTCCCTCACCCTTCACCATGGTCCTCATTGAACAGCTGCCTCCTCCATGTCCAAAGTTGGAGAGAAAAATATAATTGTGGCATATACCTGCACAAAAACATTGTGCTATGCTTAGCTCTGCTTTGTTGCAAGCACTGTAAACCACATGAATTTTATTTTAGATTTCAAAAATAAAACATATATGAAAAAACAGACAGAAGAACTCATGAACAAATTCACAGAATCATTTGGGTTGGAAGGGACTTTTAAAGGTCATGTAATTCCAACCCCCTGCCATAAGCAGGGACATCTTCAACTAGAGCAGGTTACTCAGAGCCCTATTCAATCTGACCTTGAATGTTTCCAGGGCATCCGCCACCTCTCTGGGCAACCTGTTCCAGTATTTCACCATCCTCATTATAAAAAACTTCTTCCTTATATCTAGTCTGAGTCTACTCTTTTTAGTTTAAAACCATTATCCCTTTTCCTATCACAAACATCCTTCTTATGTTGAGGGCCCCAGAGCTGGATGCAGCACTCTGGGTGTGATCTCAGCAGCGTGGAGTAGAGGGGCAGAAACCCCTTCCTTGCTGGCCACATGGCTTCAGATGCAGCCCAAGACACGTTTGGCTTTCAGGGCTGCCAGTGCACATTGCTGGATCATGTCCAGCTTCTCACCCACAGCACCCCCAAGTTCTTCTCAGCAGGGCTGCTCTCCATCTGTTCATCCCCAGCCCAGATTGATACTGGGGGGTTGCCCCAACCCAGCTGCAGCACCAGCACCTGCCCTTGTTGAACCTCATGAGGTTCCCATGGGTCCATATGGATGGCACCCCTTCCCTCAGCCACGTCATCCACTCCACTCAGCTTGACATCTTCTGCAAATTTGCTGAAAGTGCACTTGATCCCACTGTACCAATTTTGAAGATATTGAACAGTACTGGGCCCAGTGTGGGCCCCTGGGGGACACCACTTACCACCGACATCCATCGGGACACTAAGTTGTGGCCCACACATCCTCTTCACTGCAGCAGTTTATCTACAGACAGCTCTAACTAGATTCTGAAGAAGTTGCCTCAAAACCAAACTATCTCACATGCAAAGTTATCTGATTACACAAGCTCACACAAAATGTTCTGGTTACACTAACTCACTCACAAAATAATTTTTAGTGCTAGAGACATGAACTCTGCCCCATTAAAATTCAAATAAAATCACCAGAAATGCTTGATTCTGCAAACAACGATTAATCTGCCAATTCAATAACAATTGTGAAACAGATAATTGATTAGAAAAATAATATAAAGTAGAAAAGAATTTTAAACATCACACTATCCTTCTGTACCACCAGAGTGATGACTTTCTAAATAAAGTTTTCTAAGGTATTCTGTTCCCTAACTACATAACACTTTATCTAAATTTACCTAATACTTAAAAATCCTATGATATAAGAACAGTCATTTTCATTTGCAGGGATGTTGAGAAAATATTATTCCACTTTACAGAAGATCTTCCCGTTTCAAAATCAGTCTTCATTCCAGTGCAGAATAACGTAGGAATAAATAATTCAAAGAGAAGCCAAGTTCTGGTGCTGCCCATCTGACAAGAGTATCTCGTTGCACCAAGAGCAAGAACACAGGCACTTGGGAACTGGCATCACAGGGCGTCCCTGGTAATCATGCCCTGCTGGAATATTTAAGGCTAGGGGGAAGCCCACATGGCTCAGCACCAGGACACACCAGTCTGCTCTGCCCACAGTGCCTGGGAAGCCAGAGGAGAAAGCAGCCAAAATCCTGACAGCCTTGGAAGGCCGTGGTAAAGTGAGAGCTCCAGCACACAGGAGCTGCCACAATCACCACTCCAAGCCCCAGCCTCCACAGCATCTTTCCCGACTGAAAAATATTGCCCCAGGGAAGCCCATCAGCCTAAGAGGGATTTATATGCTAGTGGTTTCTGCAGTGATTCCAAGATGGTCTAGACTTAGTTGCATGTAATGACCTGCTGACTGACAATACTTAAGTATGCCCACGTTTATTTGCCGACTCACAACCTTCCAGCTATTGTGTTCAGTAGCAGCCATCTCTCCCTGACTCTCTGGAAGCAGACAGGCTACAATAGAGTGCAAATACATACACAGGGCATATTTTAAAACCAGCTTACTTCTTAACCATATCCATTAAATTTCACTTTGTTCTACACTTGTCTTTCTCAGTAGATGATAAAAGATACAGAACTACTGTACTGTACAGATACTGACTTACAATCAGAAGAAATTATAACTATTACTAGATGAGTGACACTAGAGCTGAAACAGCACATTGGGAAATACAAATTAAGAAGTTACTTAGGATATATTTTACTGCTGAACTTACTGGTGGAAGAGTAGAGAACATGTATTTATCCACACATGGTCTACATAGAAGTTCAAATACAACTACCATCTCCTTATAAATGCTGTCTGAACTCTCCGTTTTCCTTAAGAAAACAGAGCCTTAATTATAGCTTCCTCCAACTGTAACACTCTTAGCTCTTAAATCCTTAGGTTTTATTGCCAGTAATTAAAAAGTGTATGGTTTCTGTCCAAACAATGGAATTGTTTTAAAAGAACTTTGTCAAGAAAATTAAGTACTTTGGTGTTGCTAAATTACCATTTCACTCCCACCCTCACCTCCCCCTACTCTATGTTGTTGAACTAATTTTGGAACATAACACCTATCATGCTTGGCTTTGTCCCAGACAAATGAACTTGAAATCATAATTTATCATTTATGATGCCTTTTTGAAAAAACTTTGGCTACTGAATCCTAGTCAGATTCCTTTTCACAATAGTTTTCTTGAGCAAACATGGCTTTAGAAACCAGGAAAACAATTTATATCAAGAATCAGAGTAATATACCGAAATATTCTGCAGAATGAAATGCACTTTCAGTATGTAAGTGATAAAATATATGACTAAAACTTGTGGGCAGTGTTTTGGTTGCAGGTTAGAAACAATATATAGTTTAAAAACCTGTGGGCACACATACCACAGAAAACATACCTTAGCAATCTTCTGTTTAAGTTAGTCAACTAAATGACCTAATCTTTGCATCCAAAAGTCATTAAAAACTACACCAACAGCACACAGCAAAGCAATACTGGATGTAGACTCTGCAATGTTATATCACTTATAACAAAAATCCTTGAACTAGAAACTGCATTACAGCCACTGATACCTCAGGAAGCTGCGGTTTGCTGCTTGGAACGCTTCATTCATGTATTATTTTTAGGAATGTAGACATCTAAATAAAATTTTGTAGGGACATAAGGTTATCTAAGGGTGAAACTTAGTTTATCATATTCAAAAACATGAGAGAAAAGGAAGAGAGAACAATATGTGTTTACTGGGACAGTCTTTTTGAAGAATGTGGTGATTAGGAGAGAAAGAAAAGCTTGTCATAACTCTCTCAGTCCAAGTTGTGCTCTTAGAAATCTGCACCACCACAAGGCTCAGAAGGAGTTTCAGATAAAGAAATGGTAGTTTCAACACCACTTCTTTTCAAGAATGGATTTCTTCCCCATAAATAGCTGGTTGAGAAGCAAAAAATGCCTTGGCTGGTAACGAGCAGGCTGAAGAGTTTTTCTGGGTTTATTTAGCTGATTGCATCAAGCTTTTCATTTCCACTTAAAAATGAGTGCGATCTTTCTCATAGCTTTGTTCCTACTGGTGGCACAGGTACTGCTAGAGTCTGCTGCAGAGACAAACATCTCTAAGGCCTTCCACTGGCCCATCAGAAACCTCTTTGTTGTACCAGCATCAGCTTATACTTTCCTTTTCCTCATAAAGGAAAGTTCCAGACAAACACTGTCTTGCCAGGTCCCCCTGTAGCCCCTGTACGACCACCTAGCAAAGCATGGATCTCTGTGGAACAATCTGCATTCTCTAATTAGGCACAGAGAGAATTAGGATTATGTCAGTTAAGAAGCAAAACACTCAAGCATTTACATGGCCAAGTACCCAACTGAATGGGTTCTGTAGCAGAGAAGCAGGTCACATCAACTTTTTACTGCAGAGGGCCGTAAGTTTGGCTGGCCTGAGGCCACATGAGAACATCAAGGGCATTCAGAAGCAGTTTCAACAACTATGTAGGGAGATGGGCATGCAATGATTTTGCAGGAGGAGAACACATTTAGGGGAAATATAGACAAGAAAAATTTCAAAAATGAAAATTACTCCATCACATTCACACCCTTTTCCTGCTATTCCACCCTGAATATACTGCAAGCAACCTTACTCCAGGCCAGAATGCATTTGAGATCTTTACTTCCATTCTTTACTTTATGAGATGCATATTAATAAAGGAGAAGCAGAAATTCAGTAATGAGGAAGCCCATGTTACAGTTCAACAAAGAAGTTTTGTGTGCTGCAGATAGGTTCCCTATCTTTAGTGCTACTTGACAATAAAATGGCAATTAAGTTTGTGTAATAAGATGCTTAAAACTATTTCTACTACCTTCTTTATAATCCACCCCCATGGTCTTTATGCTTGGCTCCACAGTCCAGCTTCAGTTGATGGAGAGGCTGCAGGTTATGCACTTAAAATCTGTACTGAAAGAGTAAAACACTTACCAGCATTCAGCTGATTTAGTCATTTAAATCACAGGAATTTTATATACTTTGGGGATTGCCTTTCCTCTGTTTGCATTTTAGAAACTGTGCCATTCCCACCCCCATCAATCCCGCTGTGTACAGGAAGTCACACTCCTTTTCTATCAGTGGGATTTTATGCTTGTGTGTGTCTGTGTGCCTGCGTCTGTATCCAATGTTAAACCACTTCCTCAGGCTTCAAGGAAAGGTTCTTGAGGAAGGCGGTGTGCAGAGGAGTGGATGAAGACCATAATTCTCATGCAAAAGGGAAGAAAAAACAAATGCCAAGGTAAAGCCAGTTAAGGAGTTTGTTAACAGTCTGTTTCACAGTGCTGGCTTATTTCAGGTCCTACCTATCCCAGTTCAGATGCACAATTCACAATGGATTTTTGGATGAATTATTTATACTATGAAAGTCCTCTCAGTGCTTTAAGAAGTGCTTCAAATTTTGCCAGAGTATGATCTCTGGCAGTTAGTCTGCAGTTCCACGCTTACCTCCTAAATGTCAGCTGCCATTTCTGCAGGCTGTTGGGACAGACTAGCTAGTAAGATCCAGCTGGAAGTTAACAAGCTGAATCTAGCTCAGTGCCTTTTCCCTGGAGGATGCAAACCAGCCAGCTGCCTCTTGCACAGCTGGGCTGGGAGCATCTGCCACCCGCAACTTCACAGCCCTGGAGAAACCTGAGCACCGCAGTCTTCTCAAGTGGAAGAGAAGAGTCAGCAGAACAAGTTGCTGTTTATCAGAGGGGCAATGAAGAGAGAAGCAGAAGGGGCTGGCCACCAACACAGCTCAAGGTTGCCCTGAGCTTCTGCTGCCACTGCTGTCTCCCAAAAAGAAACCCAAACCTAGTTCATATGACCAGTGGTTAAGACCAGACCACAGATAAAAACTTGACCATGATATCTCCCAGGGTATGTTACCTGCAAAGTCCTCAAAATAGAAGATCAAGGAAAAAGCTCACTGGAACCACATCAGAAAGGCTGAAATCATTAACTGCTACTGCAAATCCTCAAACCTGCTCTCTTGCTCTGCAGTAGCAAATGGATAGATCACACTTAGCACAGCTCAGAGAAATTTTGAATGTTTTTCATCCCTTTGGAGAGGAGTCTCACAGTTGCACTCAGCTGGAAAGGCAGGGAGTTGCCAGGCTCTCCAAGGCACAGAGTGTTACTGGAGTTCTCCTGGGCAGCTGTAACATCTCTGCCCATTCATCAGCTTTTCCTCAAAGCCTTCTGCAGCCCAGGAGGTCTCCCTCCAAACGCTCTTTCTGCATAATTATTCCACCAGCAGAAATTAACAAATTATGGTGAAGTAGGATTTAGAACGGGAAAAAAGAAGTCAAATATCCTGAACACATCTGAAACAATCAATTTCGACAAACAGAATTGATCAACCAATTAATCAACCAATTCTTTTATTAATCAATCTCCACCTGCTGGTAAGTATGTTTTGACACTGCAATACAAGAGAGCGCAAGGAAAAGTACCTGACCTTAGAAACAGGAATTAATACAAATTTCAGAAAACAATGCCCAGGAAGGAAAACTGTACATATACACACACTCATTCTCTGTGACTGAACAGGTCCACTGTTTGCTAGCAGACATGTTATCTTCTAGGAAAAGGGGACACCATGACTCAGTGTGACTAAAGAGAAAAAAGGCAGACAACAGCCCAGATTGACATGGACTCTACTGCAATACCCCAAATAACTTCATTCTCAAATAGAGATGATGCTTAAATAAAATTACATTTTCTAAAGCAGGGAGAGCATTAAATACATTATTTTTGTTACAGAGTAGTTTAGAAAGCCTAAAAGCAGTTACTGTATCAGTTTAGCCTTTGAACTGTTTAACAAAGGATTAGTCACATCTCCTTTTGGCTGCTTCTCTTGCAGAGCAGCAATCTCAAAATATCATGTATCAAAATAAACAAATAAAAATGCATCCAAAAGTGAAAAAGCTCATCCAAATGTATCTAAGTGTCTTTGGCAATATCAGGCACAAATACAAGAGAGAACAGACTGGTTTTTGATAAACTGATACATAAACTTCTGACAGTATCCAGAAAGTGCAAAAATGGAAGAACCTGGCATACAGCTGGAGAAAAAAAAAAAAAGTGAATGTTTCTAAACCACAAAATAACATCTGCTTACATATGTGGTGCAGTTTTAAGTATGTTCCTGTGGGAGCTCCCATCTTTACATATTTATTGTGCCGATCCTTTTCGCAGATTAAGAACAGTAACTTTCTGAAGAAAGCACCACCATGGAGAGACAAGCCTAATTCTGCTCAGCTCCACTGGTAGTTGGACGCAGTCACTACCAGCTTAACCCACCTTGCCGAGCACTTTCATGAAAACAGTTCCAACGTGGTCAGAATGGAGAGGGTACTGACACTCCTTACTTCCAGTGGTCTTGAAACCAGCCTTGACTGGCTGGATATTTAGAACCAGTTATATCTGCACACATTTGAATTTGTTTGGAAATATGAGTATGGAAACTATATGGAAAATGCATATGAGTGTTTCAGCGTTATAACGGAGTTTAGGCAATATACAGTACCAAACAAGCACACTTGGGACAATGAACTGATCAGTTAAGCCACATCCCAGAGATCATGCCACGATTCCTTCCCTTGACATCAAAAGGAGGTATCTGACCCCTCCTCAACAACTGAAGTGGCACAGCTGAATACCCCAACCCTTCCCTCACTGCACCAAGTAACAGTTATTAACAATTACTAACAGAAATAATAGGTGTTTGAAGGAGAACTAATTAATCTAATGATGTGTGAGAAGTTGCAAGACATGCCACTCTAAAAATCTTACCTCAATGTACAAGTCTAATATATTCATCTGCATGTGACCATTAACTTCACCCTGAGCAAAATTACATTTCAGATATGTGGAACCAGATCATAAAATGTGAATTCTCTGTTTTCCACTCAAACACCACTGGAAATCCCTATTTTTTTGTAGCAGGGAGGGGAAAAAAATCCTAACACTCAAGAAACTAAATTAAAATTCCTCACAGAAATAAAAATTATTTTTCTGAACATATTTTCAATAAATCCTTCAAACCCATGAAACACGAGTCACACCACCTCTTAAGGAACTTTTTAAAAAGCAGTTTACAAACTCCCTTTGATCAACACCGGAGACATAAAACCCACCTACAAGGTCAGCTGTAGAGAACATCAAGAAATACAAGGGCCACACAGAAGCACTTGCCTACACAGACAAAACAAATACAATACATATAAGATTTCAACAACTTTTCAAGTCTTTTTAGAGTTGGCAGAAAAATACATTTTCCCTCGAGTCCCATTGAAACTATAAACTTCATCCAGGTCTCAGCTTTGAGTTTGCTAAAATAACTGTGTTTTCCATAGTGTATTTTGTGTTGACTACAAATGTTGGAAAAAAATACATATACTCTTTCCTTTTATTTTTTTTTCTTTTTCCTCTTTGCTGTCCAAGTCAGTAAGCGAACATATGGGACTACACAAAGAACAAACTATTGCACACTGTGGAAACTCTAAAACAAACACATCACCACAATGTAAGTATTGGAGATAAAGAACAGTGACTACAACCAAAATAAAAAAAAATAGGAGTTAAACAGAAGGCAGAAGCCAGTCGGGAACCAGTGCCAAATGCAAAACAATTTAAGAGCCAATCCATTGGCCCACCCAGCTACCAAAAAAAACATAGGTGGTAACTATGTAGAGCCAGGCAGGAAGCAGAGAAAAACAATAACCTATTTAGACATACAGAATACTATGGAGAGATTAATATTGCTGTGCAAGTGAACACACCAAGATTAGAAGCTTGGCAGAACTTCTTTCTAGGAAATCTGGAAATTTAACAAGATGCTCCACAAACAATACTGCTGAATAATTTGAAACTTCTAAGTTGCTTTACAGAATTGGAGACAAGCATCTTCATTTGTCTAGGTATTTTCATCAGCTCATTGATAATTGTGAGAAAAAGTTTGTCATCCACATGGAGTGTGTTAGTTTTGTATGCTTGAAGGCTTGCAGGATATATTGATTCCAACTTTTGTGAAGTTAAGGATCAGAAAATACAGGAATGAAGAACAGGACAGGACCTGTGCACGATGTACAACGTAAAATACATGTTTAAGTTTAACCTTAAAAGTGTTTTTCTATTACAATCCTTTCTGTTATCATAATGGAATGATGCTTAAAAAAAAAAAAATCACTGAAATTTCAGTCTTTAGACTCCATCAGAACTTCCCAGACCAGAGCCTACCCCTGGGGATCCCAAGTTTTGACAAAAGTATTTCTTTTCAGAAATTCACAATTCGAAATGTTGTGTTGCTCTATGATATTAAAACAAATGTTCTACTTTACTTAAGTTTGTAATGTGATTTAATTTCCAGAACAGAGATCCTGGATCATTCTCAAGTCATAAACAAGTACACCCTAGTACAAGCTACAATATTTAGTGAGCTGAGGATGGAATTCACCTCACCTTAGTCCAGCAGCTAAAACCTTAGGGATTCATTCTTAGGTTAGCCCTTTGGGCTAACCAATTACCCTTGGAGACACTCATCATGTTCCAATGACTAGAAAGGAACCTAAAAGCTAAGTGGGATGAGCACCCCTGCTGATTTGCCCATTTTGTTTCACTGACTAATCGCTGAGTCAGATGGAGCCTAACTTTCAAATGGCTACAGTTAAATTAAATGGGTCCCTCTCTAAGCTTTAATCTAAACTAATGTTGCACTTTGCTTGCTGTAATGCAAGAGTGCTACACTTCAGGGGTAGGTGGAGAGACACTTGCCTATAGTCTCTGTTTATTAGGCAGCATCTCCAAAAATACCTCATTTACATAAATATCTAACAGAAGAAATTGAGAAGCTGCAGTAAAATCAGGATTATTATGCCTCTTATTTCCCAAGACGTTTGAAAATAACTTTTTGCTGTACATTTGACTGGGAGCTATGACCACTCAATGCACATGAGTTCATAACATCTCCCTGAAGTTCTCTAAAGATCCCTTTTATCACAGTTTATTAATCACATTTAAAACTCCTTAACCATGTAAGAAAATTACATCGGGCTTAAATTTCAGTACAATTACCTTCAGTGGGTGAATTTCCAGCTTTGAGATTTAAAGGGATTTTCTGGAGTTTAATGCTTTTTTGTACCTATGTGCCCTTAGCATTACTGTACTGTTATGCTATAGGAAATGAGGCACTTGTACTTAGAGAACACCAGCTTCTCGTTAAACTCAATCATCAGACAAACAACTGTGCCTTTGTCACAGAAACCCACATTCAAATGCATAAGGATCAGATAATGAAGAAAAAAATAACCTTGTATGACACAATATGCTTTCACTTTATTTAAGCAGTGAACGCACAAGTATCTAAATCAGATGCTCTGGAACCAAAGCAGTATAAATGAGTGTATTTTACAACCTAAAATATGCTTAAGCAGTTGGATGTTATAACAGGATATACCACATTAAAATTAAGTTAAAATCAGATTCTTTCTGTAGTCTTAAATATAAAAGAGAAGAAATCAAAACTAAACACAAATAAATAGCCTCAAGCTCCAGAAATAATTTAAAATTTTAGGGGAAGAGGGGTTAAAATAATCAGAATTCATTTTCAGAAACAAATTACCATCTCAACATCCTTGTCTTTTATGTTCTGAATATGTAACAGGAAGTGGGAATTGTCAGAGGTATGTACAACTATGCCTAAATTATAGCTATAAAGCCAGCTAGCCTAGTTGTTAGAGAACTTCTAGTTAGAACCTACTCAGATTACATGCAGATAATAAAAAGAATTAAGCTAGGAAGCTGAAGGGGTTTTTTTGCCCAAGTTATTTAAATGTGAATCCAATTACTGAAGTTTCATGGAGCAGCTGTCTCACTCCATTCAGTTTTCCCCTAAAACAAAGATGTTATGGCTGTATTGCAGTGCTGAGCAATCCTGAATTAATGTGGACAAAAGAAATCTCTTCTACAACATTCTGCTGTGGGAGGGGGTGTGGAAGAATCCCTTTTAGCATAATAAAAATGATGATGATATAATGAATAATTATTATGGGATTTTATAGCTGGAAGGCATGGTAATTATTTCAAAGCCATTTGTAACCAACAGCCTTATAAAAAGCCAGAATGTATTACATATGTGCAGAAGGTAACTGCAAGCATCTATTCAATCCCAGCATCTGAAATAACCAATGAATGTTTGTTACTACAGTAACTACCTCTTGATGACAAGAAGCAAGCTTATGAGTAACTAAATTAATTAATAATCAGCCCTTTTGGAAAGGAGAAATGACAACATAGAAATAAACTTCCATGAGAAGAGACCTCTCCTGTCCTTCTCTGACAGCTATATCATTCCCTTCCAGGAGCAAACTGTTTTTTTGGTGAAATGCAGAACCTTCAAAAGGTGGCACTACTAACACTTAAGATGTGGGAGAATGGTATCCTAAATACTCAGGTTCTTGATTTCTGTGATAAATAAAAGAGCAAGCAATGGGATTTCTTCCTTCTCAAAAAAAAAAAAAATCTGCAAAGGACAAATAGATGTAGCAATGCCTAATTTTGCAGTCAGTTTGTATAATAGCCTTGAAATGCATGGACTATTTTATGGACCATGAAGAACTTTGCAATTCTTTTGATTTTATTTCCCTTGCTTTACAGAAATATCAGCAATTCCAATAAGTTTTGAGGAAACTGTTTTACTTCATTATCACAAGGCAACACTGTGATATCACTCAAGAAGTGGCCCTTACACCTTTTCTGTCTCTCCAGGAGTTAAAAATAGATTCCCACTGCTGTTATGCCCATATAGCAAAAGAACATTTGGTTTGGTAAGTGATCTCCCTGTCTTGATCTCTGCCTGGGAGCTTTATCATCTTATTTCCCCCACGCTGTTTTGCTGACGAGGAATGAGAGAGTGGCTGGGCAGGCATCTGACCTCCAGCCAAGGTCAGCCCACCATGCTTAGACACATGCAGCCATCCTGAGATGAAGTGTGAATATCCATGTGGGCTGTGGAAGTGGGAGATGCATCTAAAAATGGAGCAGTTGCTTTAACCAGAAGAAGTAAATGCTCTGAATATGACTTTGAGGGGGTCAGCTACACGTAGTAAAACAGCTCCTTTCAAAGCCAGTCTACTTTTTTAAAAAAAAGCTAAACAGTTCATGGAATTAATAATTCAATATGAAAGAGATTTTGAATGAAAGTAATAAAAATATTCATATTTATCAATTTTTCAAAAATCTTGGGAAAGACAATTTTTATGTGCTTTTTCTGTAAAATTTTTTATTTTGACACTTTAACAGAAGATAGTAAAAACTTCAATGGTATGCAGTAACTCCCCTGTATGTGCTCACACCCATTTACATACACTATTCTGAAAAGCACAAATAATTTTCATTTAAAAACAGACTACTACCTTCCTGTCTATGCCCCTTTCAATAGAGCCATGACCTTTGTTTTCTACCAAAACATGCTTGTCTCATTGACCTATGCAAATGTCCAGAATTCCTGCAATCAAGTTCCATCAATAGTTTTTCCCCTCCTTGAAGATGTGTTGGTGCCACTGGGCAGTTTTGATCCACAGAGCAGCAGACCCAGGTACAGGGGAAAGGAGAAGCAGAATATGCTGAGGTGATGTGAGTGTGCACAGCCCTCACCGCCCTGTCCCCCAGGGGTGCAAATGAAGGAGGGCAAATTGCTGCATTTTAACATGCTCCCCGTGGAAATATTGATCAAGAATCCAGTGATCTGATTTTCAATATCAAAGGAGCAGCTAGGCCAGGCAGCACACACGTACAGTCACTGGGTTTGGAAATACTCCAGTGTAAGCATGATTTTGCAGGGGGGAAATGGTGAGGGGAAGGAGATGCAGGCCATCAAACCACTTTAATAATGTGGCCCTAGGCTAGCTACCAATTAGTACCTAAGCTATTCATAACTTAGAAGTTATAAATAGAACTGTTTTATTAAAACGCTTAACAATGAAACAACTTTTAAGAAATAGTTATTAACATTTCCATATCAAAAATTATCACTGATTCAGGAAGACTGCAGTCTATGTTCACTTGTTCCTAGACATATCTACTATTCTAGTCTTTATTCTGAAGGAGCATAAACTAAAGTACGCATTGAAATGATTGTTTTAAAATGTAAGTGACATACTGGAAAAGCTGCTGCTTCCTCAACAGCAAGGATATTGCATTTCAGTTTCCAGAAATTTAAAGGGACAATGCAACCAACACCGATGCCTGTTCATTGTAGCAATATAAACTATATTCCTGTTAGTTTGAATCCATTAATGAATTAAGCTTTGTCAGAAGAGTGTCTATAAAGGAGTATCTTAAAAGACCCCAAGGACATTATACCACTGATGGTTTACCATTATGTGGTATAACAAAGTTTTACTTAACCAGTTCTAAAAGCAGACATATGGAGTCCATTAAACCCCTCTCTTTTTTGTGGTGTAATTCTGAATGGCTGTATTATACTACTTATTTAAAATATGGATTGTAATTCCACCACTAATTAATAAGAGTTCTACACAGTGCATGCAATTTATAAGATGCACAAACTTTGTCATCGGCACCTAAAACTTAAACACTCTTGAGAACTGTATTTCAGTTAACTGTTGCATATAGAAGATTAATATGATGAGATCCAAATAACTTTGACACTAATTAAGTCAGGGACACACAATTTAGTTGCTGGTAAAGTCAATGAAGAGGTGCTTCTCCTGTAAATCCCCTGGTATTTTGAGTAGTTTTTCCTTTTTTTTTTAATGTATACACTGTTATCTTCTGTCAAACATGCATAATCATGCTCCACCACAATATTCCGAAGTAAGAAATTTCCATTTATTTCTTAAATATTTTAAAAAATAATCCCACATATGAAACTAATCAACTCAACTGATTTCCTTCCACAATAAAAACTCCCTTCTTCACTATTCCTTCCACTTAGTGCCACATTCTGCTCCCCTACATTAGTACCATCTTTTACCACTTTCGTTTCCTTGTTTATACTCTTTTAGGACTTCCTGAGTAAGGTATTTAGGCCTTGATCTTACATGTGGTTCCTGAATTCAGTGGAGATCATCATAAACCTACAAAAGACTTGCATTATAACTTACTTCAAGATAAGGGATACAAAAGAAAAACCCAAGAGGCAAGGAACAAAGTGCATGCTCAAGATTCAAGGGACCATGTTCTTGAAATGCATCCTACCCAAATAATAAACAGCATGGAAGATTAAGAAATATTTAAAAAAATATAGCTACATTGCACTTGTACACAAATATATATATATATAAACGGACTGTCCAATCAAAATGTATGTCAGTCAAAATCACAGCAGAGGGTAACTAAAAAAGATCAGCACAGGAAAACTCATTTATCTTTATTCATCCCTTTTTTGCTGAGAAATGCAGCTAAAATGCACCAGATTTAGTAAATCTCTCAAGTAGTTAAGAAAGAGTATTTTCAAATTCATAAATGGAAGTAAATTCCCAATTATTACCAAAAACTACAAATTTGCAAGCCCATGTGACCACCAAATTCAACTTAACATACACTGAATACCAAGAAGTGTGAGCTTTTGCTATGAGTTCTAAGAGAATCTGAGAGTCCACAAATAAAGAATCTCATGCAGATGCTGGCCATTAGAAGTAGATACATTGAAGAAAATGGGAGGGAAGAGAAGACCACACATTCCTGGCACTAGAACAGGTTGCCCAGAGAAGTTACGGATGCCCCACTGCTGGAAGTGTTCAATGCCAAGGTGGATGGAGCTCTGAGCAACTTGATCTACTGAAAAGCATCCCTGCCCACGGCAGGGGCGTTGAACTGGGTGATCTTTGACGTCCCTTCCAACCCTAGCCATGCTATGATTCTGTGATCTCAGACTGACTGTTCTCCTCACATGCCAACCTGCAGCCTGTGAAGTGCTACATGGCCATAAAGATGAGGACGTGGAAGGTTCTTTGTTGGGCAGATCCATGTCTCACTGAGCCCATCATCTGCTTGGCTCAGATCAGGAGGAGACCAAGAGGAGGTGATCATATCCTGGAGGATGTTGGCAGTTAATGCACATCAGCACCTGTTAAACACTACAAACACAGCTAGACTTAGGCAAATGTAAGGTTCCCAATTAAATGTCTAATCAAGACAATACTGTCACCTGCAACTTTACAGTGACACTTTTGTAGCTTTTGCGTTCCTGTTTTGGCCTCATTGGCTTATCCTGAATGTGAAAGAGAAAAACCCTCTCCACATGAACCCAAGAAAATACTTTCCTTGGAAAACCAGCTCTTCCACATTATCTCCTTTCTCCAGTTATGAAACATTGGATATTTCATACAGCAATCATATAACCAAGAATCAACAATCAAATACAACACACAGCAAATATTCTCAGATGAGTCACTGTACCCTTTACATTCTTGATTTGTTGGTTCCTTTGCCGAGCAATTATCAGTTAATTACTGGGGTAACTATAGAACACCGAAATAGTTACATCTGCTCAGACACAGCCACGAAGGAAAAAAAAGATTTCTTATTTCATACTGAAGTTAAAGTGAAAGGTACATAATGATAGTTTTCAAGAGATCTCATTACAACTTTGTTTCAGCTATTCCCAATTTTTGACACAAGATGTTCTTTATGTTTTTGAGAGGACTGCACAGTTTTATTAACTAATGCCATAACCCTACCTTCAGGGTACTCTCCCAGGTCTTGTAATACATTCGAGCAGATTTAGGTTCCTCAGTTCAATATCTGGAAAATTCCAATAGATCAGGTAACATTACAAAAACAGAAACAATCCTCCAGAACATAGGGTAAAACTTTTTTCACTGCTTTTACATCCCACACACATAAAGTGAGCGAGGAGGAAGGAACATCAAATGCTACCATAGATGTTTACTGGTCTTTTAACCAACATAAAAGTCTACCTAGTGGACAGGACAGAGTTGAAAACCACACAGCACCTTGGGATTCATAGGAAAGATCTCTACATCAAGGAAAGTTTCTGGAGTGTCCTCCACTGCATAAGCAAGCTGTTAAAATCATCACTGTATCCAAACAGAAACATATCTCTCCCCACCGACAGTTTTTCAAACAGCAGAGTACCTGCCAAAAAGGCAACTGGCTTTTGTTCAACAAAAACAATGCAATATGGACAACAGGCAGCTTTTAAAAGTAGCAGGGAAAAAAAAAAAAAAAACAACTAAACTTTTTCTGAGAGTTCTCATCTTTTCTTTAAGGAACTGTAGGAGGAATTTCTATGAGTATTACAGCTACAGGTAGGGCTGCTGGTGGGTATTCAGTTTCCAATTATTTGTTACAACACAGCTGAGAGCAATTAGACAGTTTACATATGACTGGTAGGAGCCCACTGCACATTATGTGGACCATCAGGTCCTGCAGCCTAAACACAATTCTTGATTTAATGAATAAATGAATTTTGCTAAACCACTTCAAATACAGGAATGTTTTCTGAATCTGTGTGCAGGCTGTTAATATATTTCTATGAAGTCTCATTCCAAAGAGATCACAGAGCACATTGTCAGATCCAATAAAAACTGCACCCCAAAATCCCACACCAATGAATTTGATACTTTTTTCTGGGGCTGCTAGTAAACATCTAGAATGACATCTTGATTGGCAATTAGTTTTCTTTTCACTTTTCTTTTCATGATAAAAAGGCTTTTTTCCTATTTCTCTGCCTACCCTTAACCAAGGCTTTTTTCCTATTTCTCTGCCTACCCTCAACCACCAATAGAAAACACTTTTTTGTTTTTCTCCACCAAGTACACTGATTCCTTCACTCTTTTTCCACATTCTGTGCTGTGGAATCATAGTGTTCCTGGTGCTAAAAGAGAGATCTGAGGATCAAGAAAGGGACAAAGTAAGGCTACAGATCATTGTATCTCTCACTGCTCAATTGCCAGTGCCATGGAACTTGTCTTATGCCTACAAAACCCATTAATGAAGACCTGAAATTTCTGCTGTGCTGTCTTGTAAGGGAAAGGAGATAATATAGCAGCACATTAATGCAATATCCTAATTTTGCTGCATTATTAAATCAGGAACTAATTAATCAGATGATCTCAATAAAATGTCTCCTCCATTTATAAAAATGAATGTTCTTTCACTTATGCAAATGTAATAAAAGTCTGTCTGGCTTGGAAGCCAAAAGACAGAAATATCTTCAGGACAAACTCCATGGAGTAGAAAGGGAAACTTTACAAAAAACCATGCATGTTTCAGTGCAAACAATACGAACACACAGTGGGTCTGACGGACTCCAGCTGAAAGAACCTGTTTCAGGACAACAGGTCCATTTATGGTTCATTATGTTTGAAACCATTTTGATCTTTCAAAATCTTTTGAAATATCACAAATAGCCACTGTAAGCAGTTGTGTGAGTGGGCAGCTGGGTCCTGGGGCACCTGGCAGGGAGACACAAATGGGACCCAGCAAGGAGCTTAAGGCTTCTGCTGTGTCAGAGTGGCTGAGCTGAGCCCTTTCTGCCTCCTGCTCCTGTGCCAGAGGAAGGGTCTGTCCAGGTGCACAGGGGAGCAAGTGCTGAGGGACAGTTTGTCTCCTGGGGCAAGTCCAGCTTCATAGAGTGGGATTTCCAGAGGGATGAACATCTCCTGAAAGCAGCTCTGAGGTGTGAGTCCAGCCCCCGCACTTTGTATGCCATGTGAGAGCTTGACTTGATTTAATCAGCCAAAGAGGATCTAAAAAGGGGTCTAAGCTGTCCTTGGCACCAAGTGAAGAGTTTGTTAAGGGTCAGTCTGTGTTGGACATGTTTCCAAGCTCTCCATGGTGGGGCCATGCCAGAAGAAAAGGCAAAAAGGAGGCTGGGGAGCTGCTGGGCAACAGCTTACACAGGAAATCCAAACAAGTGCAGAAATGTATTGCTGAGTTTAGCAACAGAAATGGAAGAACCACTAATTCCAGTGACAAATTGTACATTTCTTATAGCCATGGTAAGGAAGCATTGGTACTGGCTGCCTAGGGAAGCATGAGTCCTCATCCCTGCAGGTATTTAGAAAACATGAGGATGGGGCATATAGGGCATGTTTTAATTGTGGATATGGCAGTGCCAGGTTAATGACTCACGATCTTGGAGGTCATTTCCAAGGCAAATGATTTTATGATTCAATTATATAATGAGGATGCTTGATCAATATTCTGTCTTCCCCAAATTTCAAGCAGAAGTCTAATACCTTGACAATCCAAGAGGAAAACAATGCATGGTAAAAATAAGACTGTATTCAAAAGGCTTTCAAGCTTCCTTTCCATGTGGATGCTCCCCACAGATAAGATACACACATTCCGGTTCAGGGACCAGTGTTTGGAGGTTGATTTTCCCCACTGAGCAACTCCTTTATTGGCAATTGAGACCATTATTGTCACTTCCAAAATCTTCATAGCAGATGCTGTGAAGGTATCATTAGGAATTTTTTCTCACCTCTCTCATCTGTGCAATTCTCAGATTAAATTTGGGCAGGAAAACCAGTCCCATATTAGAAGATCATGGTAAAATAGAACAGCTTGGATTTACTGCTTCATAGACTAGAGTTACTTTTTATTATTATTCCCAATGTAAAAAAGCCACTCTCATAACTGAGGAGTCTTCTACTGTAAGACTTAGTGATGAATTTCTCATATATTCTTTTGTTTGCCCTGTTTCTTGATTCAATGAGGAATACTGAGCTGAAGATAATAAAGGTACTGGCCCTGTATATTTAAGCTGTGTGGAGCCAGATGCAACAGGCATCAACATATGATGTCAAACAGTTGAAATTTCTTAAGGTCTTTTGCTCTTAACCCCAACATAAACCAAGAGCAGATGAGCCTTGTCAACAATTTGCCAGTTTCTTAGTACACTCCAACTATCATGTTCTAGACTGCACATTACATATCTGGTTGGCATTAAAGTGCATAATGAAAAACATATTTGCATCCTGTATTTTTCCAATTTTAATCACCATATTACAGGCTTAACAGGCTTACAGATCATGTTAGGAGCCAAATTGTTCTAATAAAACATGAAGCACTTATCTACTGAGAGGCTGGAAAGAGAAAAGTTTGTTTATTGCCAAGTCTGAAACAATGCTAACTAGAGCGTGTGTTACTTAATCTCATTCATGCCCATAAGATTTTACATGCTAAGACTAAGCTGAGTAAATAAAATTCAGAAACTTGAAGGAAATCCCATTCTCTTATTTTTATTGAGCATTAGTAACAAGCTGGGCTCTGTACTGGAAATAGCCTGTTTTCCAGCTCACTTCAGCTACATCTAAGGCACCTAAGGCTTCACTGTAATCTACGTAAGTCATGAAGACTTCTGGGCAAATAAGCAAAGAAGAACAGTCCTACCAGAACCCAGGAAAAGCAAAGCTCCTTCACAAACACATCCAACTGTTACAACATTTCACCTGACACTTGTAAACCAATGGTGATATTCTCATTCCACCCAGCTCAGCAGAAGATGAGCCATTCATTTCACAGGGCCAGAATTCTCCCTGTATATTTGCCTAAAGGAACTGACAAAGCAGTTTAGGCAAATAGAAATACGATGTTCTAAAGTCCAAGAAAGAGATTCTGACCACTGTGTTGCATCTAGGAAGAAATCTTCCAAAGATCGTACCAGATAAAGGCATGAAAAGAAGAAAATATGTAATGCAAAGGAACAGATCTTCCATGCTACAAACATGCAAACAAAAAAAAAAAAACCATGTAGCAGAATGCAAGCAAAACCAAAATACTAGACAACAGAATTGAATTAATTTGTGGGCAGAGTCTTCACCATTGTAGAGCTGCTGCAAGACTATGCAAGGAGCAAGTGTCCCATTCTCCAGAAAAAGAAAGGTGGATACAGCATGTTTTCTGAGCAACTTCACCAAGATGACATATGTTGAGAATCAGGAAATGAAAATATATTTTCTGTGTGCCTGAGAGAGTTCCTTATCATTGCAGTCATCCTGCTCTAAATATTTAGCAAAACTGAACACAATCATTGCAAAACCATAGTTAATGAAGCTCTTGAAAAAACTCATATGACTAGATTTTTAAAAACTTCAAAAGTTCCTACAAAGTTATCTTCCAAAACAAAAATGAACCCATGAAACTATTTTCAATAAGGACAGGTTTTTTGGATGTTGGAGTCAAGAAGGTGGTATTTCAAATAAATATAGAATTTTCAGCAATCAGCTCTGAGAAAATGCTGGCTTTGCAGGCAAGAGCTTATAGACACTTGGACGAACAGTGAAAGAAGAATAAACACCAATAAACACCATAGCTGCACATGACTGAGAAGAGGAGCAGCAAAACAATTTAACCAGAAAGGGGAAAGCAGAAGAGCAGAATAGGTGTCTTTAAACATAGTGGAGAAACACTAGACTGAATAATTAGAACTCTGAAAATATGAAAGTATCTGAGTTAGAGAAGGATATATTAAAAGCACAACCCTCAAACTGAATGTCTCCACACTACACAAACCTACACTTAGCTGAGCTGCAGGACATTAATTCAAGCCAACATCACTGGGCTTTACATCCTGCTTGTACTCGCCACATTCAAAACTTCCACCAAATCTTCTGTCATCCTCCCTGTTGTCAACCCCAAGCATCAGAGTTTGAGACTTCAAAGATGATGGACCAGACTCAGAAATCTTGAACTAGAACAGATGGCATATATTTACTTATCTCCACATCTTGCAGGAATACTATTTAAAATGAAATTAAATCTAGTAGCTTCTGTAGTTCAAATCCACTTAAATCACAGCAGGCTGGGTGTCATTGTGAAAAATGGCACTTAATAACTACAGGGCTTTTTTAAATTCAAATGATAATTCCTTCATTAAGAATATAAAAAATAAAAATATATTAAATTTACCTGTGTACTCTGAGTGCTTACCATTCAGTGCATTTCAAGCAGAAATTAAAATTAGTCTTAAAAACAGACAGGTCATATGTTTCAAAAAAACCTAAAAGTTACATGGCTGACATCACACAGCTTATGTTTGCAATGTGAATAATGAGAGACCAGAGAATTAAAGAAAAGGTAGTGGAAGCTCTGAGGAGGCAAAGAAGAAAATTATACATCCTTTTTTTATATTCTTAATACAAAAAATACACATTTCCTAATTTTGAGAATAAATTTAAATTTAAAAATTTAAGGTATGTTTCCACTTTCAGATAAGTTAAATTTAGTAAGGTATTCCACTACTAACTCTAACTCTGGGCCTCTTTGACACATCTTAATTTCACAGCCCAGTTCTGAGGTATCTGATAATATAGTTACCTCATAAATAAAACATAATTTGGGGTTTTTTATGAATACATAAGTCTTTCATGCAACAATTAAGTTAAATACTGCAATTGAAGAGCTCCATCTGTATCTTGTATCTGAAAGTCTAAATGTCAGGATAAACCCCATTTAAACACTTTCAGACACCTACCTAGTAATGAAAAGAGGCAGTAGTAGTTTCTGCACCCTGCAGAGCACTGGATGCAGAGTCATACAGGATTTTCTGTCTCATCTCTGATAGACATGACAGCACAAATTACTTCAGACAGGGCCAGCACTTTTTTATACCTCCTAGATCAATGCCATGGATGCAATATTCTACATGCTGCTGTGTGCTCAGTCAATAAACTTGGAAGCAGGAAACTTATTTATGTGCTTATTATCCCTCACAATAACCATATAAATGCCAAGAGATTAACACCTGTTAGCCATGCATATCACTGATATAATTTAAACTGCACTGTGATAAAACACTACCCTCTAACCAGAGGTACTGAGGTACAGAAGGGAAAGACAGACTTGCAGTGCCTGCTCAAGCTGCTCAACATTTATTTAAGAAAAACAGAGAGAGAAAAAACACTTGTAGACACACATGCAAAAATCTGTTATGAGTGGTGGGGCAGAAGAATCTCGTTTTAAAGATACTGACCAGCTCTGTTGGTAAGAGAACCAGGCACCTTGGATTCAAATTTCATGCTCTCACCACTAAACCACAATCCCTGCAGAGCATTTAAGTAAAGCTATAAAATGGAACATCAAACAGCAAATGCAAAGTTCTAGGATATACTTGAATATTACCAAGAGCATACAGCTAATCAGATTTCTTCTTAGCTAAACATACATAAACAAAAGAGAAATTATTCCACACAGTAGAATATCATGGGGATGTTTACATGCTTACTACAAGGGGAGAGAGAGAGCTTCTGTTACAAACTAAGAATGAATTACAAAATCAAAAAACAAATAAACACAATTACAAGCAGTCATGAAATACAAGTCAACTAAGTTTGTGGCTAAACAAAATGGTTAAATCTTAGTCACAATTTCATAAGTTAGTGGTATGAGATGTAAAAGAAGGTTAACTCCAAATAGTTCTGACATTAAATCATTGCAATATAAGTCTCTTGAGAGACATGCTATTCCTCCACAGCACTGCATTTCATTGTGTGCCTTTTCTCATTACATATCCACCAAACTTAACTGTGACTTGAGGTATTTTTAACATCAAGCCCAGATTGGCACATGCTATGCTGAACCTCAAGAATATAGAATCAATTACCATTTTCTGTAGAAAAAAACCTTTGCAACAAAAATTTTACGTGGAAATTGTTATACTGAGCAAAAGCATTGCTCACTCCAGCAGCAGTCAATGCTTTAGAACAAGGTATCAGAAACCTCTTCTTGGTAAAGGCAAACTGATCTCCCCATTAAGAGTACTTCCAGTCTGTGATACTCAAGGCTATATCTAGAAGCATGAGATGAAGTAATTCCTCTGAAAACAATATAACCTTAATCAGAAAATTTGTGGGTTTTTATTGCTACATTAAAGTATTACCTACTTTATCATTCAATAGTCAAACCTCAGATTTAGCAGGAATGGCTATAGGGCCCTGCTGTGGTGAACATCTGTCTAGTCGCACGACATTGGCACAATAATTTCATTTTCTTCAACCCCTACACTATGAGTAAAAAGAGAATATCACTTGTGACTTGTTTTTTCAGAGGTACTAAGCATCCCCAATTGCCACTCTTATACTTTACTTTGTAACCCCAGGGCTCCATTTCTAGCCCTACAAGAGGTACCCATCACTTCAGAGAGGTGCATGGGAAAGCATCCTGAGCACTCTGAAACACTGTCACGAAACAGAGGAACACGTGATTTTCAAAGACACAATCACAGCAATCATGTTATTAAGAATAAGGTCACTGGGTTAGCTAACACAGCATAATCAGACAGCAAATACCACAGTGGATGAAGCACCATTGCTGCTGACCACTCCACTGGGTCTTCTCTTGGAATTTGCAGTGTCAGTGCATGTATTTTTTTTAAGCTGTCCACATCTATGGATATGAACTACACGTGTAGCTGCTTATCAGCCAGAGTGCTTAAACTGAGCTCCCAGCAAAGATAAAAGCAACAGAATGCAAATGAAAAAAATGTTGACTTTAGTAATTAGAAAAAGTCAGCTGCAGCTAATAAGGAGAAGGAATGTTAAACTGAGACTTTTTTTTTTTTTAAACTTACTACAGCTGAGACACAGAAGCCAAGTAAATCACTGGACTCTTTCACCCTATGACTGCTGGTAGAGAACTGTGAACAGAAAAACTACTGCAGCTGATCTGGTAGGAACACAAGCCCTAAATGGAGGTCTTCATTCAGGTCAGGCTTTGGCAAATTCTAATCCTTCTCAGGTGACATTACATGTATTCAACCACATCCAGTTGATCTCTTCAAATATTTTCCTTCCTCTCCTCCTTAAGCCTTCCAGAGCATGTTTAAGTAGCATGGACTAATGTTATTTTACCCAATGAGCCTCATGTTACATTAGGCTCAATATGCAGAAGTTTCACTTAGCACCTGCTTGGAAAGCTGTTTGAGAAAACAATACAAAACAAAGTCTGTCTTCAGGCTCAGGTTTAACAGAGTTACATTTCACCCCTTTCCTAAAGCTGAAATAAACCCTACATATTGATGCCACTTCTAATTACAGTAACTGAAATAAATGTTGGAAGCAGCAAGACTTTTTCCAGGAGTCTGATGAAAGAGTTAAAAGTAATCAAAGATACAGCATTAGCAAATTGACAACAATATCCCAGAGCAAGCACCACCTCAGGAATATCCACTGTGCTGGAGACAGACTGACATCACTCCCAGATTTACAACAAAATGAGTGAGATTAGAGTTAGGTCTAGTATCTTAATTATTACATTCACAGTGCATTCTTCGGTATCTGTAAATACCTGAGAGAAGAAAAATGGGGGAGCAAGGAATGCTCATGTGATGCAAAATTAGCATGACATAGAATCTTATTTTTATGACAACCTGTGCTACCTCTAAATACCAAGAAGCTTCTCTGGGCTGATTTTAGTACTTCAACAAAGTTAAGTGGATTGCAACTGTGCATGATTCAGTCACTTATCCTAAGGAGTCCTAAAAGGAATGGGTTGTCTGTTTCCTCTCCACAGCTGGCTATTACTAAAAAGAAAAAAGCAGGCACAAGCCAGGTAACCAATACATTTCCAACCCACCTTTCACAAAATGGCTGAGGTTGGAAGGAACACCTGGAGGTGAGAGGAACCATTTCCTCCAATGACCATTTATCTCTCCAGGTATGGACAGATAAATGCAGCTGCCCAGGACCACATGTGGATGACTTTTGAGTATCTCCAAGGACAGAGACTCCACAACCTCCCTGGACAACACATGCCAGTCCTCAGTCACCTGCACTGTAAAAAAGTCTTTCCTGATGTTCAGAGGGTACCTCCAGTGTTTCAGTTTGTGCTCATTGCTTCTTGCTCTGTCACTGAGCACCGGTGGCAAGAGCCTGGCCCTGACCTATTTTCACCCTCCCTTCAGCTACATTGATGAGAGCCCCTTGGAGCCTTCTCTGGGCTGAACAGTCCCAGCTCTCTCAAATCTTTCCTCACAGGAGAGATGCTCCAGTCCCTTAATCATCTTTGTGGTCCTCTGTTGAACTCTCTCTAGATCTGAGGAGCCCAGAGAAGGACACAGCATTCAGCTGTGCTTCACCAGTGCTGACTAAAGGGATTACCTGCTGGCAATCCACACCATCATTAGCCTTCCCTGCAGCAAGGGAACATTGCTAGCTCACAATCAGCACAGCACCCACCATATCCCCCAGGGCCCTTTCTGCCAAGCTGCTCTCCCCAATTTATAGTGATGTGTGGGATTATTCTTCCCCAGGTGCAGGACTTTGCACTTCTTGTTGAACTTTGTGAGGTTTCCTTTGATTTCTCCAGCTTGTTGATGTCCCTTGGATTGGGGCTATTTTGCAGAATACTGCTGGCACAATATGCAAATAACAAGACATTTTTAGCAGAAGAACAGATAGTATGATCCTCTTCTTGTACTCAAAGTTGAGCAAAACTAGATTCCTTTTGACACAATACAGAAGTCTCTGTATTGGGTTGCAGAGACCATGCAAAAGAGATGGATAGAGGATGTAGCATGAATGTAGAAAGAAAAATTGTCTTTCTTGCTCAAAGAGATGCAGATGAGGCTGAACATTAATCTAAAGTTCATGAAATACTTTTTCGTGCAAGTACATGCCCTAAACACAGAGGGACTACATAATCCAGTGAATATAGACGAATCTGAGAATCAAAACTAGAGATCAGACACCCAGCTTCGTCCCAAACCACTAATAAAAAGGTTATTCTATGCCTCTTCTTCCTCTCCATGTGTCAGTTTTGTTTACCTGAACCCTTCAAAAGGCATGTACATATATTTTTACTACTCCACCATTTGTACAACACTAGAGATACACTCTGTGTAGAACTAGGTGGTCTACAGGTTCTGTNAGTTTTCTACTTCTAGAAGAATCTATATCAAAAAAAAAAAAAAAACCAACAAAAAAACCAACCACAAAAAAAAACCCCAGAGCATACTGGAGTCAAAGTAAGCTTTATAGCAAAAAAAAAAAAAGTTTAAACACTACAAAAAAATCAGAGATTACTCACATTTTAATTCCTAACTATAGCCATAAGCATTTCTTAAAACTGAATTCCAAAACAACTTTGAAGGCCACAGATGAAATTCAGTGAACTCTGAGACTAATAAAAGAATTATGATAAGCACTTGTAATTCTGCAGTTCCATTATAGCTAAAAAGAGAAATCATGACCCAGTGTTGTCTCAGCATTAGCAAAGATGCTGCATTCCAGCATATTGTCATAGTGCTCTAAGAAAAAGCGTTGGAAGCCAAAGCACCTGTCTAGAAGCACCATTTCAATTAGATGCTGACATTATTTACATCTCTACTGCCATAATGTTAACATTTCACACTGGAAAGCTGCTTAGCATTTACAGAAAAGAGGGATTTCTTTTCTGTTACCCTTTTCATTGATGTATACATATACAAACCCCAAGTTTTACAGGTAGAAAGACTTACAATGAAAGCAATCCCTCTGACATGCTGAAGGTACCCTCTTACCAGGGAGGCAGAATTCCCAAAATTGAACCATGTCAGGTAAAACCAAACATACGACCTACCCATGTACAATCAATATTTGCTGAACAATTTAAAGAAGACCAAGACAGATGCATGAAGGCCAGGCATATTTTGCACAGCCCAGGCAAGGAACTTATGTTGAACAACAGTCCTGTTGCCACAGGAATAGATCACAACAGCAAAGGCACACAGCTACCCTACTGCAAAAGGTGCTTTCCCTCAGATGTCCCTCAGAATGTTGGCTTTCCTTGCACTCAGCAAAGTAAGGAAGAGAACATGGACCATTTTGGAGAAGCTAGGAAACCAAATTTAGAGGTAAAACCAGCTCCTGAGAATGTTCCTGGTGAAAGTAAAGCACATGACCCGATGCGGACAGATAAATAAACAAACCCTCTGTGAGATGGTTTTTGGGTATAGGCTTCTGTAAGAGTGAAGTATCTCTGATCAGAGGCTAGTTGCAAGTATTTCACAATAATTGCTAAAAGCTTTAAGCAAACTAAAACCAGCAGCTGCTGTGTTGTTGTGCTGTGAACACAACCTAACACACCTTGTGCGCATCACAGTGATTGTGTCAAGTTAGTTACTCTTGCTGAGTCAAAACTGACTCCATGCTCATCACATTATCAGTATGAACTGTGTAAACTGAGATGTAGACCAGGGCTGAACTGGCTCTCATGAAAGGCCAAAGAACACGTCTGCTATAAGAAGGATATCTAGGACAGACATCTGCTCTGGCAGCCTTAGTTCAGAGGCTGTCACCCAAGCAGGGCCAGCACTACAGGGCCTCACCTCAGCTGGGACCCTTAAGTACCATCTCAACATAGCTAAAGCAAAAGAGGATGAAACTTTAATTCCCATTCAAAAGAGTCACAGCTACATGCTTGCCAGCAGAAACACTGTAAATTGGAAGGTTTATAACAAAACCATATTGTATCTACCAAAATTTTTGAGTAATTCCAGAAAGAAGAAAGAGCAAAGCAGCAATATCTATCTTTACTAAGCACAATTGCTGTTTCAGTTGTTTGCATCTTGCCCATAAAGTATGGATGTGATGGGTGTTGTCAGCACTGCTATACATGTGCAGATTAATCTGTGCATGCACAACAGCCATTTGTCTGATGTGGCCAGTTTGGGGTTTTTTTGGTATTCCAAAGGTGGCAACCATACGGCTGAGAAGACTATACATTATGGCAGAGTGTATGTTTGTGTGCAACATATTTCAGCCAGCATTTCAACTCAAAAAAGAAAATCATGTGCTTGGATCAGGAAGTTCATATTTTATGGCAGCACTGCAATTCTCTAATACAAATACACTTGTCCCTTTGCAGTGTAAAAGCAGTACAAGATAAAGGCACAAACTCTCTTCATTGCTGCACATGGTCTACTTCGAAGTTAGTGCTCATGCAACTGTCCAGTGATTAAAAAAACCCACCAATATAAAAGGCAACATCACAAACACTACTTATCTTCCAGGTCCCTTCCTCCATCTCACTACATCTCTATTTGGGCCTGTTTTTCAGAAAGAGGGAGAAAATATTGACAATTCTCACAAAAAATATAGATAAAAGTTTCTGCAAGGTAAAGGTGAGATTCAGTGCCTAAACCATATGTTTTTGATTATTTTTAGATTTAAATCCTAGAGAGAAAAAATATTTTTAAAAATAGAAAATCATAGTAAAAGTACTTCCGTGATATTTTGGATCTATGTTAACTATACACGAGATTTGCTATTATCTTCATCAAATAACACACATAATTCTACTGAAAGTGTGTCTGGGGGAGTGTTAGAAACACAATTACAGAACTGTACACCTCTTCTAAATATTCTATGTGTAACTTGCAATTGCTTACATTTCCCGAGTTACAGTCTTATGAACATCCCATAAAATCAACAAAAAATGAAGGAAAGGAGACAGCATTTCCTCATAAAAAGGAAAAAATCTTAGAGATACATCAAGTACTTGGTTCTACTGAAATTTGTATTTCAAAAAGAAATGCATAACTGATTAATTACTGAAACAAAGAACATGAAGGTTTTTTGCACTTCTCACCAGATGGGATCTTATAAACCTCCCATTGATCATATAATCAAGGTAACTCAAATACTAATTGCTTCTCTGCTTCCCCATAAAAATTAATCTCTTCCCCACACTATAGTTCTACTCCTTTTTATCCTTTTGCATTTCGCTGTCCCCTAAAATGAAACTTTAAGCAACAACTTTGAATTTAAGTAAAAAGCACTTGCATCAAAATAGGATAAGATTAAAACAGAGCTATATAAATGCACTGGAGTGTTTCATTCAAGGGTGTTTAGGTAGAAACACAAGGATGAGACTGCGATCTCTACACATCCAGAAAATGCTAGCAGCTGCTCCATGGGCCACGGTTTGACAGACAAAGGTCAGAGATGTGTGTAGCTGTTTCAAATCAAAGTGCTAAGACAGCAATCCCAAAGTAAGAACATACAACAAATGTCTCAAATCCTTTTAGGCTCAGAGGAAGATCTGCAGAATATAGTATCATGATATTCCATCATTTCACACGAGTTACACTTGTCATCTCCATTCCATGGTCAGAACATGGGTTTCACACCAATTAAGTATTTTGAAATCGTATTATGTATAAATACCAATTTCTTGTAATTCCTCCATCCCACCCACCCCCCTCCACCTCAGAAACTTCATTGAAAAAGTGACATTACAGTGTTGGCAAACTCATTTTTTCACTCTTGCCTCCCCTGTGTTTGACACTGGGTTGCACCACTATCTGCCTTTTTGGGGCATACACTGCAGACACCACCACCCTGATCCCTTTCAACTTGCTTTCTCCTCAGAGTTTTGAAAAGCATTAGTAAAAATGGACAGGAGCCAAATATAGAGAGAATAAAGTGACACAGATAAAATTCAAGTCAGACTTAAAAGTGACCTTACTGCCCACAGATATGCAAAGTTCAACAAGTGTAACACTTAAGTCTGATCAGTAAGAGGCCTTTATGGATGGAACTGCCTGGACAAAGCCCCTGGGTAGACAGGAAAGAGAGCTAAGAATCCACCTCATGGTGCTCACAAGCAAGATCCAATTGACACTTCCACACCTCACTTCCTAAGATGTATTAGTTAGAATATCAAAAAGTAATACAAAGCCTATTCCATGCTCTACACCAAAAATTACTTGGGAACAGGATTTAAATCCACCACTAGTGTCCCAAAAAGTGAGAGTTACTCTTCTCGCACAAAATTACTTTACAGCACCACACTGACACCAAAGCATTACATCTTCTAAACACGTACTACAAACACAATGAGTATACAAACCATGGCAGCACCTAATTTCAATCCTTGAAAGGATCAAGCTGTTACATTTGTGCATTATCAACAGCCAACACATATGAAGTCATGCTTTTCACTAAGAAAAGGATTAGCAAATACTTGGAGCCTAGACAAATAGACAAGGTTCTCCAACTGTGCCTGAACAAAACTTTGAGGTTAAAAGAAAGAGCATGCTTGAAGAACTGAATTATTAAAAAATACCTGGAACTAAATCAATCTCTAATACAGGAGAAATTACCACTTTCAGGGACTGTATCTGTTAAAGTTAAGAGATGCACTAACATATAATTTTAATATGGGTGGTGGATCCTTTCTCATTGGGGGCTGATTTTAGTTTCATTCAGGGGCTTACACTGAAGAAATGCACAGGTGAACTACACTTCAATTACTTGATGTAATCAAGTAATTTTATTTTATATTTATTTAGTTAGGGGTATGCTTTACCTGACCAAAGGCAGGCACCTGCCATAGGATGAGTTAAATTGTAGCAACAGTTTGATGGACTGCACCAACTAGCACTACATCAATTAAAAAAGAAAATTGAGACCTTCATGTTCCAGAATCCCACACCAGAGTTCATAATCAAAGATACATTTTTGGAAAGGATGTTATGGTGAGCTATAAGCTTTCAAGTTGGATGTATAGTACCCTGGGCAATGTTTTCAGCCTATGATCATCTGCAGGTTTGACAAGATGGTCCCTGTAGTTAGCTAAAGTTTTTGGCATTAAAAAATAGCTAGATGATCAGAAATGACATAGAGACCTCCATGGGATAATCAGAGTCTTGGCAGAAAGAGCAAGAGAAAGAAAAAACCCAACACACAAACAGCCTACAGAAAGACCATTGTTTGTTTCTTTATTCTTTAAATTTTGATAGCAAGCACCTCTTCTACTTTCTACCTTTTAAATAATTTCATATTTTTCATTAAAGGCAGCTTACATAAACAACACCATGCTAACACACTTTATCATAGTACTTATGCTGGCCTGTATATTGTAAATTACACATTGAATTGAGAAACTGCATTCTTGCTGTTATCACCACAGTGCCCCCATATTAGTGTAGAAACTCACTTTCAGCATCTGTGACACATTTTGAGCTGCTTAAGTGACAGTCTTCAATGAAGCCTTAGAAAATGTGTGTCCCCTCCATCCCCCAAAAGGGGAAAATATATAGTTAAGCCAAGTTTATCAAGCATACAAATCTAAGTTTTTCATCACAGTGTAAATCTTACAGCAGGTTTTAACACAAAAGCATGTACACACACTTCAAGGTCTTATCAGGCACACCCATCTAGCCCAGCATCCTAACCACTAGTGACCAATAATGGAACCTAAAGGGATGGAAACAGGCAAGGAAAAGCATGGCAAAACTGTGCCACAACATGCTCCTCATTTCTAGTTTCCACAATAACAGGTCTTGAGGGTGAGGGACACTCAAAGGTGTCAGATGCACAGGACCTGTCCCAAGGTATCTTGCCCAGCCTCTGGCTGCTAAAGACGATCATGTACATACTAAGCCCAGAACTATATCTTTTAAATATCAGAAGCAGCACTACAAACCTACTTTGGGAAGCTGAATCAAACACCTAAACTTAGGTGTCTGTTTTGACAGTGAATCTTGCTTGTGATGTTTTGAGCATCTCTCCTGCAAATCTTCTCAATCCATTTGAGCACTGCTTATCCTCAGTAACACTGCATCATTAGCTAGTTCAGTATTCAGTCATTCACACAGAAATTTTGACTCCTGGCAGTTTAAGAAACCTTCTCAGATGTACCCAATAATAAGTGTAAATAGCAAAACACTTAAAAGCTTTAACTTTTCCATGGTTACAGTGTTAGCATATTCTAACTGCTGTAGCAACTTTGTATGTAAAAAGAATGATTAGTGACTATCTTAAGGTAAGGATGTGAGGAACAGAAGCTACACCCCAAAGCATTTCTTACTGATCATGAGTGCCTGGAAAATTACTACTTGTGTTAGCACATCTCAGTTCTTTTACAGGGTCTGTAAAAGACCCTGCTTAATGTCATACCTGAGGAAAAAAATGTATCTCAAAGTACAGCTTCCACATAAGATTTTAAGTCTTAAACCACAGATAAAAAGTTAACTGTCTTCCATATGTAAAACGAGTTTCAACCCCAAAGAGAGGAAGATAGAATAGCTAAAATATTTGGATAATCTAGACAATTAAAATACATTGTTTGTAGTATGACTTTTTTCGAGATAAATTACTCTTTAGGAGGAAGTACAATCCTTGTAAAAGTAGATGTGGTATTTATTTCGGTCAAGTATTTCCAAGACAGGTTCTTTTTCCTTAGTGCTCAAATCATCTATTTTTCCCAAGGCTGGACCACACAATCCATCTGAGACAGGTTCCAAGATTATCCCCATCTCAGGTAAGTCCCTTGTTAGGAAAGCTAAATCACAATCCCCATTATCCAAGCAGGTTTTTCTTCTGGTTGAAAATCCATGTAACAGCTTCCTATATTAATGACAGGTTTGTGGTCAAGAGTTCCATCTCACATTAAGATGATAAAGACTTAATTGACATAATTTTGAACCCAGTGACTGTTCCCCTCCATATATGCATATTCTTCTACAAATACTGTACACAAAGCTATGTTGAGGTCTGAGAAACACTCAGGAAATTTCCTGCCCCAGGTATTCCTCCTGTTTCCACCTGTGGATATTTTGCCATCACCACTGTCACTTATTATTCACTCCTTGAAACAGGTATTCCACTTTTATACATCTCTAACACAGAGTGTAATATCTAGGAGAGAAGTATTCACCTTAGCCCTCATGACACTCCATGAACAGGAATTAAATGGAAAGATAAGTATTTTACAGCCACAAGTTTTTGAATTCTTGGATATAAACAGCCTCTGGTTTAACTATGTAAATGCATCCCATTCATGTATTTTATTATTCCAGCGTTGGTCTCACCAACTGTAGAGAGCCTCTCTGTAGAATCCTGAGTCTTCCCATCAATGCAGGCACTGCTATCACATTGACTTTTTTCCCCTTGGGTAATTCCACTAGCATCTATTTTCTTAATGGCTGTTTATAATGATCCCTATAATCTCTTCTGTCAAAGCTTTTGCATCACACCTCCCAGTAAGCCAGCCTGAGGGTCTTCATTTCTGTGTACCCCCATTTTGATTTGCAGTACTCTTTGGAAAAGTTGTTTTCATTATGTCTCAAAACCACTGGTCTTTCGTGCACCCTGTGATATTCAATGAAATGCTAAGACAGGAAGCTGCTCATATTATACTAACTGCTAAAGAGAAATCTGAAAAAGAGATATAAAGTTTCACTGAAGAAGGCTTACAAGAGAAACAAAAAATCAAGTTATACAATTCAACAAGAAAAGGAAAGATTAGGCTAAACCAGCTGTGATATTATACCACTGACCTTTAAGCTAGGTAACCCTTAAACAGGTTTTCAAATATCTTCTGCAGGAAAGGCAAAAATAGTCATAATTAGCTGCTCAGGGCAGAGACTGCCAGAGGGAGAATTTGGTGAGGTGTTTTAAGGAAAGTAAGGTTCTGTTCTGAGCAACTATGCAAAGCAATATTCTAATGAACTGAAAAAGTAACTAAGAGCAGCACTGAAATAAGCAAAGCCTGTTGATTATTATATATTTATACAAAAAAATTTAGTGAAGTGACATTGACTGACAAAACACAAATCAATGCCAGGTAGGAACCACTTTCTAAATCCTATTTTATTATTCCACTTCTACTGCAATGTTGCAAGCAGATGGTGAATAAGGAATTCGGGGAACATCCTCCTGAATTTACTTAAGTCTTCTTTACAAGAGTACTCTACATCAGCAGCATATTCATGCAAATGCCAACACAGGCATATATGCTTAAAGTTTATTGTACATTTAGCTGCTTTAAAAAAAAACAGCTACACATGATATTTGCCCATAATTCCAGACTGAATGCAACTGATTCCTACCACATAGGAGACTTAATCTATGCCAAAAATTGTATTTCATTAAGAAAACGATATTATGGAGCATCTGAGATCATGTAACAGACAAAACAGAATGCCAGAGAAATTTTAACTTCTAGTACCCCACAGTGACTGCCTGATTATTTGCAGATGGGATATGGAAAAATTGTGAAATTATTGGAATTTTGGGTTCTGTACGAAAGCATTACTTCAGACTGGATGTGTCATGGCAAATATCTATTATAATTTGAATACGTTCTTAGATTCTGCTTTCCGTGCTTAGAACCGGCTATGCTTACTTCTTTAGACTTATTAACTGAAAAAGACTGCATTCTTCAAAGCCCAAAACAAAACCCTTAGGTGATAGCACGAAACAGTGCCAGTAAGTCAACTGTCAATACTGATTGTATTTATCCAGTAATTAAACTAAAAACTAATTTAAATCAATCTCCTTTGGAAAAGCCAACTGTTCAACAAGCACAACAATTGGTCTAGGATCAATCAGTGAACATGAGATCAATTAAAACCAGCTTAAGTTTTTGTAGGAGGACAATTCACACAACTTGAGTTAGATGTCTATTCATTTCAGTACTCCCACAATGCAGCCCTTAAGCTCTGTTGTAAAGCAGAAATACCACTATCACCCTCCGCTGTCTAGCCAGCACTCTAAGTAGTTCCACATTTAATTAAAGACACAGTATACCCTTTGTTAGCACAGATAGTCTGGTCACTTTAAAGGACTGCTATCGTTTTAGCCACACACACATAAATTAAACTCTGGAAACCATCTGTTGAAAAACCATCAAAACTGAATTGCTTTACAATTTTATTTGTACCTACTCTGAGGGTGATATGTATGCATGAAAGTGCAAACTATTTTCCTCTTGCGGTTACTTCTTTATTACTATTTGTAGCAGCTTAACACTGGAGATGTTAAGTCCCGCCCTTTCCAAATAATACCACTAAAACTGCAATTCTTTCAGAAATACGGATTTCTCAGAGACTTGAGCTACCTGATTTTCAGCTAACTTTAGAAATGCAAAGGGGAGGCACGGCCGAGAAAGCAACACGAAAAGGCATAGAAAAATGATTCAGAATATGTGGATAATAAAAACATTTTCATAAAAAGGTGAACCTCCCCACGGCTAAGGAAAAAAAAAAAAAAAGTAAAAAAGAAACAGGCGAAGCCTCGGCCAGGCTGCCAGCCGGAAGGCGCTGCAGTAACCTCTCCGTCCACACGGGAGCTGTACTGGCACATTGCACCGCTCCGGCTCCCAAGCTCCGGCATCCCGACGCCAGCGTTTAGGGAAGCAGATGAAGCCCCAACGCACCGTTTATGTCTTTTCTTCAAAGGGATCTGAACGTTTTCTACAGAGTTGGCGGCACAGAACTCCCCGGGTGCTGGGCAAGGCGCGGTGCGCTCCCCCCGCCGCGGCTCTCCCGGCGGCCAAGCCCCGCGGGAGCGGCACGGCGGTGCCGGAGGATGGAAGGGGAGAAGCCGCCTTTCTGCCTCGGAAACATCCACGGAAAGCAGCCTCCAAGTCCGTCCCACGGACATGCGAGTCTTAACTGCGCGGGCTAACAGCGATCCCCCGGCCGCCGTGAGCTGTTGGACGAGGAGCGACGGCAACATCAGCGACGTCCCCAGCCCGCTACAGCCCTTCCCGTGCCGGGCAGGTCTCGGCGAGACCCCGGCTCCCCCGGCCCCGCCAGGAGGACACGCCGCGGGGGCCGGGGGCCGTGCGCCTACCGCC
>VZTN01027557.1:57392-99521 GCA_013400515.1 Erpornis zantholeuca | reverse complement strand
TCAAAGTGGAAGATTCCACAGGTTCTCTGGGTGATTTCTTCCAGTGCTTGTTCACACTCACAGTGAAAATTTTTTCCATACCTCCAGAGAAAACTTTCCTCATTGCAAGTTGTGATCATTGCCCTTTTGCTTTTCTCTGAGAACCCCATTTTCTTATAAGCTCCCTTTTATACCTGAATATATTCATATATTTATATGTTTGTCGATATATATTTATATATCCAATTATATGTAATAAATATGTATAAAAATTATATATATTTTATAATCTATTCTGTTTTAAATGTATATTTACTTTTTATTTGTACTTTGCTCTTCCACTGTTTCCTTATCACCCATGCATCAAATGGAGAAAATATTTAAGATATTTCTTAAAAATTACATCCTTGAGACTAACCCTATCATTTTGAAATGTCTGCTTTGTTTTCCCACTGTTTGTGTTGGTTGCAGAAGGAAAGGGGAGCAAAGATGACTGTGTACTTGTAAACACAGAACTGTTACCACAATGAGCAATGATAATCAAAAGTGGCTCTCAAAATGAGGAAAGTGATATGATGGAAACTTTTTTATTGAAATGTCAGAATTTGTAGATTATTTTCTTGTAACAGAAGCATGGTTCAGCATAGACATATGTTGTATTCAACATATTGTCCTAATAACTTTCTAATTTAGTAACTGGCTTCAGAGATGTCTTCCAAGTACAATTTGAAGACATTTACTATGTGATGTTAATAAAGGCTAAGTGTTAAATGTTGTGATGTTAAGTGCATGTTTTCTCCATCATATCTATTTAGCAATAAAGTGATTGCAATACTTGTTGGAATATACAAGAAGAATCTCTGCCAAATGATAATAAAGAAAGGAGTTTAAAAATAATTTTGGACAGTTGAGAATTTTTAGATAAAATCCTGATAATTTGTGTAGTTAATCTACACTGAGTCTCAAAAGTAAAATTGCCTCCAGTAATAAAAAAAAAATAGGTTCAAGACACTTTTACAATCTTCAGAATATAATACTTTTCCACTGTCACATCATTGCTTATTCCTTGTCTTATATATTGAACAAACAGCTCAGGAAAAAGAAATGAAAAGGTGACTCACAGGCATTCTCTCTGAAACACTGTCACTTCCTTTAGCCCAGCTCAGGAGAGAGCCTGGAGCAGTAGGTGATCCTACACTGAAGGAGTAACTAGTGACAGGAATAGGAAAGGGGAGCATGATCTCAGTGCACTTGGGATGCCAGCCCCCAACCTAAGCACAGAAACTAAGGGTTTTGGTGAAAGGGAAACAAAAGAGCTTACAATCACTTTTGTCAGAGGAATTGTACTGATGTAACTGAAGACATATTTTCAGAATTTGAGAGCCACAAAATACAGCTTTTAATTTTAAAAAAGTTCAATAAACCACAGTAGAATATTGTTTTGTTTGAGCTTTATACCCTGCCAGTCATGATGGGAGCTGAATGTCAGCTTTTAGTTCATTTCAAGTTTTGGAGAAGTGTACCACACCTTTCTTCTGAAACCAAAATTAGACTAATTTCTGTCCTTACAATAAAATAGAAATAAACCATAAGGGGAAAAAAGTGAAAGTTTAAGGTCATCATTCTTCAGAACAATTCTTCAAAGTAAAATTAAATTAGAAAATAGGGCAGAGAAACTGTGATGTCTGCCATCTCAACAGTACCCCAGGGGCTGAGAAGACTGCTGGAGCCAAAAGCATGAACCACAGTACCTAAGCAGCTGTAGCCTGTAACCATGCCCATCTTCTGATGAGCAGCAGAAAGCCCATAAATCATGCTCCTTAGGGACTGAAAGGCTTAAATAAGTATTAAAGGACTCAGTCATGCACTGGCAGAATACTAAATATGATAATCTAGAAGATTTAATTTCTAGTTTCTTTTGGACAATTTTTTCTGTCCATTGAGCCCTTTAAGGCAGAGGAGTATGTGAGGCCATGCCAAATGCAGATACTTTACTTTCCTTTTCTGAACTCAATACTGAAATTTTTTATCATCACTTTGAGGGGTATTTTAAGATCAGCTGGACCTCTGTTGATTTTCATTATTTAATGTCAGCTCCTCTCCTTTGGGAAAATACTACTTCTGGATTTTTTTTAGCTAGCATGAAAATTAACAAAGGGAATATTACAAATCACATGGCTCAGTCTAAAAACAGCTACTGATCATCTGCAATGCACTCATGACACTCCCAAACCTTCCTTCACCCCAGTGCTGGTTTGGCCCACAGTTGGCAGCTGAATATTTTCTGACTGATATCTGGCTTGGTGAATACAACTAATAATATCTCTGGGCCCAAGTCCACTCCCTGCTGTTTAGTACTTCTGGGGAACAGCATCTTGCACAGTAAGCAATTGTTGAAACATCAAACTCCACATTTTATCTGCCCCTCATGAGGGATGCAGAGGGATGTGGCTGTGACAATTTCAAGCAAGAGATTTTTAAAAGGGAATTGGTGTTGTGCAACGGCTGTCCCTTTACAAAGTGTCACCTTCAAAACTTAAGATGCTTTTTAAATATTAGGGAAAGATAAGATACCTTATATCTTATCCCTTATATATATAGAATAGAAACTAGGGGCTAAATCCCTGAAGAATTTTAAGGATAAATTAAGTAGAATGAATTTGAATGTCTGCAACTAAATTTCACCTGAATTGCTGTACCTAAATCCAAAATGGAAATAACCAATAATAAAAAAACCCTATCTTGGCTTGTTTCTCAGCTGGGGGTTTTAAACTCTGTAGCACCATTTAGCTCAATTTCAAAGATCCTGGAAAGAAGATGCTTCTACCTCAAACTAGCAAATGTGGAAGGCTGAGACCCTCTCCAGCAGACACATTCTCAAACCTTAAATGCAAAACAAGCATGAAATGTGTATCACTATTTTCAGTCTATGCCCCTAGCCCTGTCATTGTGGTTTATCAGATGTATTCTGGGAAAATATCCAGGAATGGTGTCCTTGCAAAACATGGCTGTAGTGACTTTTTTGTTAGACAGAGACAGTACTCTAACACTGTACAACTGACTTGTTGTATAGTGTTTGCTTCATGATATCAAAACCTACATCTCTGAATGTATCATAAGTAATTAGTAGTGGAAGGCAGGAGGGGGAGGAAGTGATCTAAACAATCCCAGGAAATCAGGATTTGTTAGACTAGAAACAAGCAGAAGAAAGGAGTCTACATTCCAGGCAAGATCCATGCATGGCTTTCTTTTTTCTGCCCCCCAAAAGATTTACATTTGCATTCATCAGTTACTGCATAAAATATTACACGTGTCCCACTACAGAAAACCAACTTGGAGTGTGGAGCTGAGAGCCCCCAGCTATAAATTACCTTTGGAACAGTCACTGTGTGCAGACAAGCTCTGTCTGCAAATGATGTCCATGACATTGCTGTAAGTGAAGGCAGCAATGCATCTCTCAGTGACTCCAGCTGGGCAAACACACAGCTACCAGCACTGGGGAGCAGTAGATGTGGACGTGAACGTACACTGAGGCTGAGGATGTTCTTGTGTACCCATCTCTCACGCCCAGCTGAGTGGCTCAACCTGTAAATTACTGCACAGAATCACAGAATCAGATGATTTGGAAGGGACTCTCAAGGATCACTGAGTCCAACTCCCAGCCCTGCACAGCACCATCCTCAAGAGTCACACCATGTGCCCTACAGCATTGTCCAAACACTCCTTGAACTCTGTCAGCCTTGGTGGTTCCCTGGGGAGCTGTTCCTGTGTCCAACCACCCTCTGGGTGAGCAACCTTTTAATAATATCCAGCCTAAACCTCCCCTGACACAACTTCAGGCCATTCCCTCAGGTCCTGTCATGAATCACCACAGAGAAGAGATCAGTGCCTGCCCCAGCCCCTCCCACAAGAAAGTTGCCACTGCAATGAGGTCTCCTCTCAGTCTCCTCTTCTCCAGGCTGAACAGACACAGTGACCTCAGCTACTCCTCACACAGCTTCCCCTCATGGCCCTTCACTATCTTTGTTGCCCTCCTTTGGACACTCTCTAATAGTTTAATATCTTTCTTATTTGTGGCATCCAAAACTGCCCCCAGCACCCCAGTGGCTGAAGTTGAGGTGAAGCTGCTCCAGCGCAGAGCAGAGGAGACAATCCCTCCCTTGCCCAGCTGGCAATGCTGTGCCTGATGCCCCCCAGGACAGGGTTGGCTCTCCTGGCTGCCATGGCACTGCTGGCTCATGTTCAACTTGCCATTGTCCAGGTCCCCCAGGTCCCTTTCCACAGCACTGCCCTCCAGCATCTCATTCCCCAGTCTGTCTGTACATCCAGGGTTGCCCCAGCCCAGATGCCACTTTCCCTATCAAATTTCTGGTTGTTTGGGATTGCCCAGGTCTCTGCTTTGTCAAGGTCTCTCTGCAGGGCCTCCCTGCCTTCAAGAGAGTCAACAGCTTCTCCCAGTGTTTTATGGTCTGAGGACTTGCTCAGTATCCCTTCCAGACCTGTGTCCAAGTCATTTATGAAGATGTTGAAGAGCACAGGGCCCAAGATGAAGAACTGTAGAACCCCACTAGTGACAGGTCTGATGTCACCCCATCCACTGTAACCCTTTGTGCCCAACCCATGAGCCAGTTGCTCACCCCTCACACGATTTATCCATGTTTATCCAGCTGTGTGAGATAGTGTCAAAGAGAGACATGACCTGACAAAGTTTATTTTAAAACAAAATAATGGGCTTGGATCTGTTCTTTGACAAAATGGCTGTAGGTAAGGGCACATGGTGACCATATTTTTCAACCCTCTTCACCGGTTAAAGCAGTATCTCCCTTATGGTGGCTCTTTGGAGAGGTGCAGGGACACTGTGCTGCCTCCCAAATACCTTTGATCAGGACATTGCTCACAGGCAACTGTAACCCAACTCCCCTCGCAGTTTCCTAAGTAACTCCATGGAACACACATGGGTCAGCTTTTAAACATTTGTGATGGGAGCAGAGGTGTCTGGGTCACTGGCTTACAGCTACCTATGGTTTCATGACTTTTGAAGAATGCCCTTCACAAGTCAAGGATGAGAGTGTGGTCAAAAAGTGACCCAGCACTAGCAGTGTTTGCTGAGCTTCATTCAGGTGCTCTGACACACCTCAAACTGAGGTGTCTTCTCTTGCAGATTAAAGGCAACCCATACCAAGGTGCTTTGTATTGGTGTCTGCTTCTCTAAGGCCATTTGATACACTGATGCAGCCAAGTAGCTGCTTGCTGGGTCAGCCAAGAAAGGATGTGTGAATATTGCTTTGCTACCTCAGGTTATAATTCACATGTAACATTACAGATTTTTTTGAGATGTTTGATGCTTAAATTATGATCATCTGCAGGCAGAGGGTGGAAAAGAAAGGCAAGGAATACCACATAAAAACAGTCTAGCTAGGTAGGTTTTTCCATGCTCTTCTTTTTGTAATAAGAAATGACTACCATGAGGGTGCATGCATTTGAATTCTCAAACTTGAATTCCCTCTGTGGTTGGATGTGATCTACTTGGAGCAAAAAGCAGTGGGCACACAAGATGTATAAGATCAGGATGATAGGATCACAGTATATAGTTTTGTGAGGAAACTTGATCCTGTTTACTTTTTATCCAAAATTACCACTGCCTACTTGGAAGAGGTCTGGAGAAAGGTAAATGGCATTACCTGTAGTGGGGACAGAAGCAGGAGCTCTTGCCCAGACAGCAGCAGGGCATCCAGCAGCTGCCAAAACAAAGGAAAACCACAGCTCACAACTGTAAAATCAGCCATTATCAAAAGGGAATATAGAAAGAGAGGAGAAGTTTTGAAAAGCTTATGTAAACTTACAGGGAAGGAAGGTAGCAAATCAGCCTTCTTACCAGTGGCACTAGCAGCAGCAGAGTAGTCGCATTATACTCTTGGCAAGACTTAGAGCAGATTTTTCCATTCCACTGATGTTTTTCTCACCCTCTCTGGTCATATATCATTCTTACATTAAGGTTTGCTCCCGAAAAATGCTCTGCTCCTGTAAAATGCAAACTACTTTTAAATGAAGATGATTCCTCCAAGATCACTTCCATTCATGTTTGTGCTCAGGGTATGACTCAGATGTTCACAACAGAAGCAAGATACTACCACACCTTCAGAGAACCCATCAAACCAAGCTTTCTTTCAGAACTGCATCAGAACTCAGCCCCGTTCTGGCTTGTGGCAGATCCTGGCCACAATCATACTGAAATTGCTGGGAGAAATTAATTTTGGACATTTCCAACTATTGCTCTTGTGTGTCTGGTTTGTACTACAGAAGATCTTGGACCTGTGTCATGCCAGCCTTAGATAATACACTCCTAGCAATTTCTGGGGCCTGACTTTAGCTCTGCACAGCGGCATGGCCATGTTATCGTTTTGTATTAAATCCGGGTATGTTGCAGTGTTTGTTACTGGCACATTTCCATTCAGTGGTCTCATGTACGAGGAGATTATCACAGAATCACAGGATGGCTGAGGTTGAAGTGGACCTCTGAAAGACACCTGCTCCAACCTCCCCACTCATGTAGCAACAGCTGGTTGTCCAGATAGCTTTTGAGTATGTGCAAGGAACACTCTGGGAAACCTGCATTTTATCATACTCAGAGTAAAAAAACTTTTGTTCAGATTGAACTTGCTTTTTTTGTGACCATTGCTTCTCACCTTGTCATCTGACACCACTGGGAAGTCTGGCTTTCTCTTTTTCATCCCCTCTCACTGGGTACTTATTTATACACATGGATAAGATCCCCCTGAGTCTTCTTTTTCCAGTCCCACATTTCTCAGCCTCTTCTCCCAAGTGAGATGCTCTAGTCCCTGAAACATTATGCATCTGCTGGGCTCACTCCAGCAAGTTCATGCCTCTCTTGAACTGGGAAAATGACTGGTGGTTCTTCTGAACAGGTACAGAAAGGCCGAGGGAGATGGACACTTGTCCTGAGGTGTCAGGTCTGATACTACTTAGGAAGGCTGAGGACAAAATACCTGAACCTGGTTGTGCACAGTCTAATAGGCCTGATAAACTGTCATGACCATACAATCCCAGACCCAGCAGAACAGAGGCCATAAAAAATTACATTACAAATATTATTTTAACATCCAACCTGGTAGTGTTGTTTACACTGCGTGAGAGATTTGGCTGAGGTAGCTGCAGCATGTTTAATTAAATGCTGAATTGTCAACAACTGTTTTTCCATTTGACACTGCAACACACACAACATAATAATTTTCATTATTTGCTTTTCCAGTCTTCCAGAAAGATACTCTGGAGTGTCTTACTCTGTAAGTGGAGAGTTTTTCATAAAAGCAAGTAATACATTAATAGAGAAAACACACCAGAGCAGCTAATGAAAATAATTTAATATTTTTAGTAAAAAAGTTTATATTAAAACCCCAAACTATGTACATCATACATGTCCAGTGTGAGACTGTGGACAAAAAATCCTGCAATACTGTGTAACTTGTTCAAATAGTAGAAGAAAGCCACCCTTTGAGTCAACTACCTGAAGTAAGCAATTAGCATAGGTTTGCTAAGAATGATTCCTGTTGCAGATATCTCCTTATCTCTCACATATCACTAGCTGATACCTCTGTTAAAATAAATCCTCTTTGTCACTTTGTTTACACTGCTGGAGTGTAAACATTACCTTAGTGTTTTTGTTATACCAAAACTTTCCATAAACTGCATCATATTGTATGCAAGGCATAGCAAGCATTTGTGTTGGGGTTACTGGATTCCCAAACAACAGACTGCTTCTTTTTTTTAGATATAGCTGGTTTGCTTTGAAGAAGGCACTTAAACACTGATTATAAGGGAACAATTATCAAACCTGCTGGGGCAGACCTGATCCAAAAATCATTTAGGAATTGCAAAAACAGAAAAGTGCCCTCTGAGACATGAGATGTTGATGTTCAAATTCTTGTTCTAAATCAGGACAAAGAGGGATGTAAGCCTGCTGCTGAGTGTCCTAGGCATGCACTCAGGCTATGCAAATCCCTCTTCATTTGTTTTCCTGATAGGTCTCAGAGAGTGCCCACCATGTGGGATGGATTCCAGGAAAAGGAATACAACAGCTCCTGCAAAGCTCAGCCTGCATGTATGAAATTGGGAATTCAGCCATGTGGGGAAAGTCTCAAGGGTTAGATTGCAGCTGTAGAAGGCATGGCAGGTTTAAATTTTGGATGTAAACACCTAAAAATGAAAGGATTCTCTATCACTAATTCAGCCTGTGGGGTGATGACAGATAGGGTAATAGTTATAAAAAAAAAACCATTCCCCCCTTATTGTAATCCCACTGCCTGGCTGAAGAAAGGTGGTTGAATACCATGTTCTTACACATTTCTGCCCATGAAACTAACACAACCTTGTCTGTAAACTAACACATCTCTTCCTTTTGGTTTCTTTAGCAGTAACTATGGTTGAAACAAAAAATTATAAATGAAGAAAACACCATTCAGTCTTAGAAGATCTCAGTAAACACTGCAGGAAACCTGTCACAGCTTTGATGCCAGACATATGATATCTAGATATATAGATAGGCGCGCTGTTCACTTGAAAGCAAGACAATTTTGGGACACACAGTGTGCCCAGGGCAATACTGCTACAGGAATACAGCACATCCTTACTTTCTGATATTTACAGGGCAATCCCAACACTGCTATATCTTAGGGGATTTTTAACACACAGATTAAGTCTGTCCTGCAAGTGAAGCTCTAAGGGTAAGCCAGCAGACAGGTGTTAGCAGAGCAAAGGTTTGGGATTCACCATGGGCTGAGCCCACCTGCAGAGAACATCCAGGCCTTCCTGGCATTCTTCATCTGCACCAAGTCCTGCAACACAGCATCCTCATTGCTACTAATACATTTACAAGGTAGCTTGAGGATATTTACTAAAACTTTTAGGGGCAGATCAGAAGAATGTAAAGCATAGGCTTAAGGCCCTAATTTTTCAGTGAACTTTATACATTTTCCATTTATCAGTTTGACAGATGCATCTGGAAGCACCATGTGGAAGGATCCTGACAGCAGGTCTGGAGTTGGAAGCTCCTGACTAACACAACAGCTACACTTCTAGTTTCATATTCCAGGCCATTTGACAGCCTCAAGACACACAAGCCACCTATAGTGCTTGGCACAACTATGCTCTGGAAATTTTTATCCTCATTTTAGATCAATCTAGCAATCATAAATCGATTCTTAAGGTTCCTGGCAGGCTGCCCCAACACGAGAAGCATTTGATCCCCGGTTGAAACAAAGGATCGTTCATCCAGACTTCTCCTCTAGCTCAGGGAGGTTTTGACTGCAGTGACTTCTTGCTCTCAGCCATCCCCCCATAGTGTAATTTATTTGTGGCATTTTGTATAAGAGCTCCTGTGCAAATTAGAGCTTGGAGGCTTTGTCTGATGGATAGCGAGAGCTGCAGTATGCCATTCCCCCAGTGGCAAGCCTGCTTCCCTGTCACTTAATAAATCACCAGTCCAAACACAAGAGAAAAAATATAAATATGTTGGAAATTTAAAATTGGATCTTTTCTGTCATTCTTCTCTCATCACAAATAAACCAAAAAGAAAAGAAAGACGCTTGTGGTACTAGAAGCCTTTGGATTGTCATAAATACTAACCAAAACCTCCAATAAGCTGCCAACCAGACTACTTTCCTCAAGTTTTTTATTCCATTTCTGTTTCTGCCATTTAACTCCTCAACCGTAATATTTCCATGCAAACAGTATGGTGTGTCCAAAATATTTTATCTTACATTATAGAGAAAATTTTTTTCAGGGAGAACACAGTATCTTTTCCCCATATGGCTACCACTATGCAAACTCAAAATGGTTTCTCTCTTGGCAGGCAGGCAGGATTCCTAATGAGCCAATATACAGAAAACAGACAAAATTAAGAGACAAACAGCAGAGCATGTTTCATCCTCTTTCTTTTCCCATAATGTTTTGTCCAGGTTTTACATCCCAGTTATTACCACTAACACCAACAAATATTTAGAAATTACATTTCAACCAATGTCATTGGCCAATGTACCCCATGCTCTGATGCAAATTTAACACTTCTGCCCCATATTTGTGGCTATCTAGAATTTTTATCTTGTCTGTATTTCTGTTCTAATTTCTTCCTATCTTTGCTGAGTACTTTTTGATTCTTCTTATCTGACAGCTTCTTTTCTCTTTCTTTTCCATAACATGCTCTATGTTGTTTCACTGTCCTTGTACTTCCCCCAGACATCCCTTTCAAACATTCTTCTATAGGAGAGGCTTCTCCCTTCACATCCTTCATCTTTACTCCCTCATATGGGTCCATAATAATTTCTCAGTTTGGGAATAATACAGATGAAAAACCTGCATGGGGAAAATACTGCATCTCAAATTCCCTGCTGCTCCAGAACCAGCGATGCTGAGTTGATGGTTCCTGCATCATGGATATTTAACTAATGGATGGATGCCACTTGTTACCTACCTGGAGCCTGCCAGCTGATGGGCATCCCCTTATATCCTCTTTAATTTCTCACAAGTGTAGCACTAACAGACAGAGGGGTGAAAGGGGAGGGCTGTGTTGGCTCTCTCCATGGGACCAACTCAGAAGCTGTGGGGGAAGTGAAGATAAAGAGAACATGGTGGGGTACTGGAAACTAACACCACATACATCTCTTTGTGGCTCCCTCTGCCTACATGTTCAGCAGTCCTGCTGAGTCTGGCTCTATACATGAGCAAAGCACACACATGATAGCTCGTTAATGTTGTTTAATACATAATTTTTCCTTTCTTTTTTACCCAGGAAAAAACTTCGTATTTTATCAGCTTTCCGTTCTGTTGACTTCTAACAGGCTTTTTAGGGGGATTTTTTTTTTCCCCTGAGCTGGTTTTGGTGGTGGCTAGGAGTGAAGAAATTCAGTAAGACTGCAGGCAATTGCTGTATTGGCAGTGTGCACTGCTTTTCATTTTGGAATTGGCATGAAGGCCCTCCAAGTAACATAAGCTCTCCTTTTTGAGAGAATTGACAGATAAATTATATACACAAGATGCAGTCGGGTAGTTTTGGGGGGGATGAGGATTGAGTGAAGTCAAAATGGAAAGCTCATTTCACAGGGGTATTCCTTCACTGTACTGTTGACACAAGGCACCTTTGATCCAAAAGGCTCCTCTAGCACTCCATTAAATGTAGCCAAAATTTGAAATGGTGTGGCTGTCTATATTAAGTTACTCAATCTATAGCTGGCCATACCAGTAACAACTCAATAATCACAAGCGTTTGACCTCTCATAAATTCTGTTTACTTGGCAGGGACACTGCAAATTATTAATACCTTTAAGCAGTGTCATTTTAGCTTAAACTGTATATTTGTTGAAAACACTCATTGAATTTGTCCAGGAAACTAATATCTAACCTTGTTGAAAGCCAAAATAGATGAGTGTTCTTGTTACTTTTAACCTAATTTGAACCTCCTGGAGACTCACAGAAATTATCTGACATTTCCCATTCTTGGTAACATTTGCTTTATATTCAAATCATAAAAAATATTGGATTATATTTTTCCTACTCATTATTTTCAATAAATGTTTTCAAAACTTTGAAAACTGACTGCCTTCAGTGAGTTTCATATCCTCAGGGAGATTTAGAAGGCAATATGAAGTGTGGAACAGGGAAAAAAAGAAGTTGAAATAAGCCTCTCCCTAAATATGCAGTGAGGAAGGCACAGCACTAAACAAAATAGTACTAGTTAGGTCAAAAACAAACCTATAGAATAGAAACAAACAGGTTGTTCTCTATTCTATATACTTATCAAACTTCAAAAATTCCTGTACTACAAACAAAATTTGTCTTTTCTAAAATTCACTAGAAAAAGGGTTTTTACTTTGAGAGAATCATGCAACACAAGGTTTGAACTGCAGTTTGATGTAGGATGAACTATTACTGTCTAAATGTCACCACCTTTTGCCTGTTCAAAAATACATCAATCTGGCATCATGGAAGGAAAAATGCACCTTAATGCAGTAGAAATAGGGAAAAAAAATCCCTAAATTATGCATTATGTGAACAATTATTATCAAATAACACAATGCATTTCTGTGGCCCCTACTGTAAAATCTGAAAACATACAGAAATAATTAAACTAACACCCCAAAACTCCAAAAAGGTACTTTGACTTCTAATTCCTAAGAGGGGACATAAAGAATACAATCTTTGCTGTGAGATTGAACAAGAAATCTCTGTCCAAGCCATATGCAGGATTTGGATCCTTCTAGAAGCAGCCTCACTGTTCAGTCACAAGGTGAATACTTCTGTATGTTTGGTGAATGGTTCTTTGGCACAGCACAATATTTCCTTAAATACCATCACTTCCGACCTCTGAACACAATTCAGTCTTCTCAATATGGATATAAACAGATAATTGTCTTTAAAAATTGCTTCCACGTGCCCCGTCCAGGGTCATTATTAAAGGAATATCACGTGCAAGTCCCCACTTCTTATGAACTCCCACAGTGGTTTCCAGCCTGTGGCCACTTCAGCCAAGGCAGCTCGAGCTGAGCAGCATGGCCAGCACCTTTCCAAACAGCAAATGCAGTGTGTGCAAGCTCTCACGAGCATGTCATTTTTTAAGACAAATTCTTACATCTACTGTAAGATGTTCGCTGCAACAAGAAGTTCGACATACTGAAACAAGCTTAAACTTTTATGTTCTTTGCATTAAAATTTCTCTTCATGGCCAATTTAGTATATTCAGGGTTGGTTAGCTCCAGGAAGATGAGATCCAACATGACAATCACCTTTTACACCTTTTATGTATCACAAATATACCTTTTAAATGCCTTAAGCTGTGCAATGTGTGTACTGCAGTATGATTTCACCTGTTGCTGAAACTGAGTTTTGTCCAGTTGCCATAATGCACACATGAACACAAACCCTCACACAGAAGATACTTTGGGACACAGTGGATGGAGAGCTTTAGACTTTTTACACCTGCACAGTGCAGATGGGTGAGGTCTGCCATGCCTGGTCTAGTCTGCTACCATGCAGCTTATTCTTTCACAAGGGGAAATAAGGATTGTTCATACCCTTAATTCAAAATATCCTCCTATCACTGAGGATGCACTGAGCAAGAAACAAACAGAATACTTCTGAAGACGTGTGTGATGTGAAGTCAAGGAGGATGTGGTTATGTGGCTTATTCCTTTGCCCAAGCTGCTAAGAAACCATAGCCATCCTCTATGTGAACAACTTAATGGAGTATCTTTGGACAGCTGTACATCAGTAGAGGTTTTGCTCTTGGCAAAGCATTGCTCATTCTCACAAAAAATTAAGGATTCATTAGGAGGCTTGCAGATTTGCATTTTCACATTTTTACACTTTAGTCAGGGTTGCATGATACAAGTAAAGAATAAAGTTATTTTCCAGCTGGTCAGCTGGCTACTCATGCTGTTTCACAACTTGGCTTCTCTTGCCAGTTGCCATCCTTTCTAAGGACTCTCCTGTTCGTGAATCCAGCTGTAGGGAGCTCACACACACCTCCCCTAGTTCCTGGGTAGCCTATTCTTGATACTAATCACCTTACCATGCTGTTACCCACTGGCCTTGGAAGTCTAGTTCCACAGAAGAGGGCATCTACTTGTCTCCATCTTGTTTATTTACAAAGATAGTTCATACACCAAAAACTCTGCTGAGTTACAAAATGATGAAGGAAAGCCAAGCCCACTTTTCAGCCGTGCTGAGCTCTCAGCACTTTCTGTTGATCTCCTACATTTGCTTGTTCCTCGTTCTGACTCACAAAAATTCCAGCAGTCAGTGCTCTTTGTTGGCACAACAGAGTCTTAGGCTATAAAACCTAGTGACGACTTGGAGTAGAAAATATGCCTGCCTTTCCAAGCTGCAGGTGGGATTTAGTTTAAGCCTTTATTTTAATGTACAGCTCACCAGCATCTGATTTTTCCTCCCTCCTGGATATTACAGGTTACATAAACAATTGCAAGGAAGATTAGAAGTCCCTCACTCCATTCTTTCACTCTCACATGCAATAAAAGGAACCCTTTACCAGAAGCAGCACTACTGCCTTATCACAACCCTCCTATTAAAGACCCTTGAATGGCTTTTGCAGGCTTGATTTCTGGTAGCATTTCTACAATGGGAATTGAGAAGACATTTATTGAAACTATTAAAATTTTATTAAAATAATTACAAACATGGCAACACATCTTCTCTAAATAGGACAGGTGAAATATTTTAACCGCCAGAGAATCACAGCTTTACATGTTACAGTTGTTTAAAGAGAAAACAGAAATCTTAATTTCTCCAAAAGAAGGAAAACTTGATAATATAACATTGGAGCTGCTCAAAAAATTTACTGAAAAAATAAACAAACTTCATTTTAAAAGAGTCCTTAGAGCAAGAGAAGTACAAGATTTCCCCATCTTTCACTCTTCATCCCTTCTCTCTTCCAAAAACTACAGGAAAGAGAGGGAAGTCTTAAAACAGTCTTCCTCTCCCCTTTCCAAGGCTTACTTTCATCAGTTGCTACAAATATTTTTTTCTAAAGGAAAGCCAAAACAAGACGCATGAAGTAGACCTTATCTTCCTGTAATTTAGAGAACAACTATTCTTGGATGTTTATAAAATATTGCTACTAATGAGATTGCTAGAGCTTCGTCAACGGAAAGTTATGACAGAATTTGCAATTGTTGTGCTTGAAGAAAGTTTCATCTACTGCCAGCCTACTGCAAACTCACACTCTGGCCAACCTCACCCTTTGCCTGAGAACAAACTTTGCCTTCCGCCTTCTGCTCTCCCCTCCCTGCATAATTCAATCATAACTCAGTTATTTGTGAAGGTGTCCCAGATTTCCCAGGCAGGGAAGGCAGCACATGCCCCATACCCACGGTGACAGTCTCAGCCAAGCACATATTCAGCCACATGGAAAAGCCCTCAGGTGACTGCTGGCAGAGCCAAGGGCTGTTGCACCAGCCCACCACAGGGCTTGTTCTTGGAGATTTAGATTCACCCAAGCTTTCCTCTCTGAACTGCACTCCTGGCACATAAAGAAAAAAAAAAAGAGCCGACTGAATTCTTAATGGACTGCTGAAAGCACAGTGGATTTAATTCACCAAGAGGTACCTGGAACTAAAGCCCTTCATGACAACACTCTGAATGAGGCATTTCCCTTTCAGCCAATGAAACCAGGTGAGATCTATCAATTTACAAGAATGATTTTTAGAAACATTACCCTAAGTGTGCAACAGCAGGTGGGCTTCAGAACACATGCACCACTCTCCAACTATACAACCACCTTTTTGTTTCATTTTTTATTTTAAAGAGTGACATGAACATTTTCCAAACTTTTCCTAAGCAGAGATGAGGGTTACTGACAGAAGTACTAAAAGTAAATAATTTGCTTAAAACCCTTTCACAAAAAATTGCAGTTTCAGAAAATGGGAAGCATTACATACAACACAGTTGCAGGTACATGAGACGCTACCAGTGAATATAGTTTGCTCTGAATCTTACATCCATTATGTGATTTCTATTTCAGTAAACTGACTAGCAAACATCTCTTCTTGAAATCAGTATGAATTATTTTGAAATCCTGTTCTGAAACCCACCTATGTACTAAAATCAATTTTCAGTGATGACAGGACCAGGATTTTTATGACAGTGCAAAACCAAGAAACTCCTAGCCCACCATTCCCCTCAAAAAAATCAGAATCAAGCCACAAAGCAATAGTTTTATATTCACAAGTTGAATAAACTTCACCCTTTGAGCTTCCTAAGAAGGACCAAATAAAAAAGTAATGATTGTTTCTTTATTGAATGTGTAGGTAGCAAAAAGAGTTGGGATTTTTTGTAAGCTGGACTAAAACCTTTAATGGGAGACCAAGTATTTCAGTAGTGCTACAATCTGAATGTACCTTTTCGGTGCCTACATAGCTGACACATGAAAGGTCCAAAACACAGAGAACAGAAAGGTATGATAACATCCCATTCCTGGGATGAGATGATTTTAAATCTGTACTTTGAAGTAAATTCTTTCTGTCAAACGGAAAGCTGCATGAAACCCTTTCCCAGCTGTTTACAAAGAAACAGCAATTTTATCTCATTTAAAAATTCTTTAATTATTATACAACTGCACTTCTGTGATTGTATTAACAGGGAACATAGCTATTACACAATCTGGATTGTTCTAAACTTTTGGGTCTATAACAATATGGAGTGAATCTACAGATTGCAATTTAGTCAATCCCTTGCAAGGAGCAATTCAGTTTTGTTATGCCTCAACAATGGTTGTCAGAGACAAGGAGGAGGGGTGCACAGGTGCCACACACAGGAGGCAACCTGAAGAAGCCTTGTCTCTGGGAGGACTTCGCCTGGCAACACCTCCCATGAGGGAGGCAGTAGGAAACACTGTGGACAGGCTTCTCCAATCAAGTCATGAAAAGGTCTCCACCAATGGACAGTGAAGAAAGGTTGGACTGGGCCAGTGGTGCCCTGTTGGCAGGCAGGCTCTGGGCGGGGCCAGGTGGGTATAAAAACCAACTGCGGGGGCTGTCTCCCTCCTTTGCCCTGGCCCCAGCCTGCCTGCCTTCTGGCTCTCCTGCCCTTGCTGGCTCACCCTCACACCTTGTCCTGCCTTCTTGTGCCCCTGACTGCTGCCTTGCTGCTTCACACCATGTCCTTGCCCGGACTGCCTGCTTCCAACCCTGCCATCCCAATCCAGCTGGTCACCACGACCCTGTCCAGGGTCCTGGGTTTCCTGTCCAGACACCCACTCACCATGGGAGCCACACCTGTGGAGCCTCACAGGCTTGCTAAGACCCAGCCTGTCCACAAGCAGGCAGCCTGCACAGCCCCCCTGCCTGGACGCTGACGGCACTGCCCTGACTCACTGGTGGTAACACCCTCTTTTTCTCTTGGTCTCCTCTGTCTACCTCTCACAATTCCTTTCCCATTTTCCTTAGTCTTGCTCTGTCTTTTCTAGCCTTCTTTCACTCAGGCAACTCCTTTTCCTTCTGGTTTTTGTTACCAAGAAACAGTTCTCAGATACATTTGTCTCATTTGGCTTCATTTCGTTCTGGACCATCCATTTTTAAAAGAACTCCTCGCAGCTCCCTGCAGTGGAACATGACATCCCTTAAGAGAAAATTCAGGGAATAAGGAACTTGGCATAGAGCATGCTCAGCCTTAGGAAAGTGGTCTCCAAAAGCAACTCATTAACTTCAGCTCTGATTCACTCTTCATCCTCATCCTAGGAACCAAGCCTATACATAGTGAATCCTTGTGCTGTAGACCAGCACATGTCATTTCTTGCACCATGTATATAGCCCAACAGGAACCTACTTTTAGCTGCTTGTTGCTACTACTTCTTCAATTCCTGCTGCTCAGCCAAGGAAGGGACCTGTGAAGGCCAGAGTCAGACTCCCTCCTCAAAGCAGGTTTACATCTGTCAGGGTGGTCAGGGTGGATTTTACTAAATCCAAAGGTGGAGTTTGCATATCCTTTCTGGGTGACTGCTTCCAGTGCCTGATCATCTTCCAGGTCAAAAAACTAAAAATTCTTTTTTATTCTCACTTAAATCTAACTAGATTTTTCCCATGTTTCAATTCATGTCCATTGCCAACTGATCCTGTCTCCCCGCAGGTTTGAAGACTTGTCCTCCTGTGAATCCTCCCACTGAAGGGACTGAAGAAAACCCTAAAACCTGGTTTTACATAAGGTCTCAGCCTTAAACCTGAATATTACTAAACTTTTTCTCCTTTCCCAGTCAACACATAATTCCAGACAGTTAGCAGGAGTGTTGGCAAGCTAGAACAACTTTACATATGTACATGAATCCCAGAAGTTAAGGAGTTAAGAGGGAAACAGGTACACAGTTGGAACAAGCTGAAGGCGAGTCATTGGTGTTTCCCCTCAACCATAAATACAAAACTGTATGCAGTGACAGTCCCTCTTTCTTTCCTATGTGCACATTTCACCCCAGTGATCAGTCACTATACTTGACAGAACTCAGAAAAACGATCTGTGATTTTCTCTTAAAGATGCTAAGGTATATTCTGCAGAGCAAAGCTGCTAAGGAAATCTGGGCAAGTATGAAAGAGGAGCTTAAAACCCCAAACCTTACAAAGTCCCTTCAAATTCCAATAATCGAAGTAGAATTTTGTTCCTTTATTTGCATCATTGATCTTAAGAATTTCAAATTTCAGAATGGAAGTTTTAAACCATATGCAGCTCACTCATCAGGCCTTTTGTAATCCTCCTTTCTAACCGAAAAAACTACTCCAGAAAGTTTACAAAATGAGATTTCGAACAGGAAAAATTCTGAAGCATGAACTCAAGAGGTCTACTCAAATTATTCTACATGTAGACTATGTTAGGTTTCATAAAGATATTGGCTACATGTGCCTTCTCTCTTCTAAGCTTCTCAAATGAAAACATGGAAAATACAGAAAAAGGTTCTGGCTTGTTCAGACATGGTCCACATGGTCTGTTTGTACCACACAAATTTTTCAAAATGCAGCATTTGCAATAGGTAATAAATATCTGTAAATCCCTGCTTCCAAACTCGGACAGCCCAGAGAGCAAAACAAGCCTGACAGAACGGACATCCTAAATTTTGCAAAATATGATCCAAAATGCTGTATAACACTATGATGTTAAAAAGTCCCTATATAACATAATCCATTTAAATCAAACACACACAGACTATTAAAAGTAGCCAATTTTATTCAAATAACATTAACTCTGGCACAACTGCTTTTTCTCAAAAAGGTTACATATTTATGTGCTTTTTAGTCAAATAAACAGATTTTCCCCCTACTGCAGAAGTATTTCAATAGAAGCCAGAGTCTTGAGTAGCCCAGTTAGGTGCCTAAAAAATTAAAAAAATAAGGATTAGAAGAAATTACTATATTACCTAATACTTACTGAAATTTAAGACACATTAATTTAAACAATTCTAATACTGTATATGGATATGAAGTGGAAATGTTGTTAGTAAAGGATACCCTGTAAGATTAAAGCAAGTGTTGATATAACAGACACATTCACTGTAATTGAGCTGTACAGCAAGAGTCCTCCCAGCTAGTAGCTTCAAAAATGAAAAGTTCTAGCAGATCCCAAAATAAATCTAAGAATAATCTTTCAGCTATATTTTTAAAATAAAGTAATGGCACGTAAGTTTCACATGACTTCCCATTAATAGAATAAACTAGTGCACCACTGCTTGTCCAGCTTCCACCACTATTTCATCCAAGCAGTGAGGAAGCCCAGTAAAACTTCTGTTTAAGCTCTTTTCCTGTGTGCTTGGTTGTGACTTTTTTTTTGTTTATTTTAAAGATGAGTCCTCAGTGGACCTCAGAGCCATCCCCTTACAGTGCTGTTCTCCCTCACAGAGCTTCCCATATCGCAATGGGGAGGGAACCAAAACCAGATGATCCTGTCAACTTTCTCATTTTCACTGGTTCTACTTAAACCTTCCAATAACTTAATTACATTTTCTAGAATTTCACTAAATGTGTTTAACAGTTAGGGTTTTGCACAACTCTTCCTCCATGTTCCAGTCTGAAGCACCATTCATTCTTCTTTCAATACCACATATGCACCTACAGTACTTTAAGTAGAACTCGCTTGGAAAAAGTATTATAACTACTTTCATAGGTGTCACACTTCATAATCTGCCCTTTCCTGGTGGTGAAGGAGACCATTTAAAGGAAGCCAAGCAGCAAATGACAGAAACAATTGTGCAACAGAAGAAAATCTAATGATGAAGACAAAGGCTGAAAGAAAGCAAGAACCACCCACTAATTCTCACCATGACAAAGTAAGCCTTTTCCAAAATAATTCCTAGTATTAGAACTAGGAGTAGATGCATCTGGTGAATTAAGGCATAGGTTAAGAATTATACTTAAATTTATCTCTCACAAAAAAAGACAGCAAGAATTCAGAAAAACATAACTTATACCAACCTCAGATCTACCACTCTGATTCAGTTTCTTCTCAATGTTCATAGCCAACATCTGACTACGAAAAGACAGGCTTTTGGTCTTTTCAATCACTTGTTGATAAGGTGAGACTGCATTGTTGCCCATGACCACATGGCCCTAAAACCCAGCAGAGACAGAACAAATTTAACAATTTATCAGAAAGCAAAGGCCTTTAGTGTAATACTCTGCTTTCAGAACTTTTACATATCACGTTACAGACAAGAGCAAAACACAATAAACAAAATCCACTGGAGTTTATCCAGGAACAGAAAGTTCTGATTTCTATTATTTTTCTTTGCCCTTGAAGTAAAAGAAATTTAATGAAAAACTCAACAAATTCACTTGGATCCATCTGGACTTAAAGTGAGAGTAAGATTAGATAAGATCAACTGTAAGGGTGGAACAGGTTGCCTAGAAAAACTGTGGATGCTGTATTCCTTCAAGTGCTCAAGGGCAGCATGGATGAGGCTCTGAGCAACCTGGTATAGTGGGAGGTGTCCCTGCAGGGGCGTTCTAACTAGATAGTCTTCAAGGTCCTTCAACAAAAACCATTCCACAATTCTATGTACAGTCTTACCAGCTTTGAATCCAATTTGGCATCTAATCGTGCATTTCGAATTAGATTTACAATCCATCTTTCCGCTTCTTCAGGAGTCATATTTAGTTTATCTGCCAACATACTAAAAGATAACAAACTTATTAAGTGCTGAAAAAGAATCTCTCTGATGTTGGTCAACATAACTAGGGACTATAGAATACAAATCAAACCAATACAAAATTTGGCACAGTCCAAGATTCAATAAATACTGCATACCTAGGAAGCTTACTTTCATAGACCGAAGTGACTTTAAAATTTTCATGCATGCTCTCCTGCACACCTCCCACCCCCACTGCAAATAAGAAATTAATATCCTGAAGTATATACTTGCTCATTCTGAACTACACCATATTGCTCTTAAATCTTGACCTGCACAATTTTCCTATGTTCCTATTAAAACTTGTCTACACAAACATTCTTGGAAAATTTGTGATTTAAGTAATCACACTATTAACAAATAAAAAAACCACCACCACTATAAAAAAAACCAACTGAATTGCTTTTATTCTTATTTAAATGCAATCAGCAGTCAAGAAAGTATAGACTAACTAGTCCAGGAAAATGTTTAGCAGGAAAACTGCACGCCAAAGTTCAGGAACAAGACCCATGAGACAGAGCTTGGTAGAAGATATGACAGATATCACTACACTAAAACTTTTTACAATTTCAAGGAAGGAAGGTGAGGGAGAACAGAGAAAGGAAAATTCTTAATCAAACAAGCACTCTTGTCCAGGAATAATTCCTCCTAATAGTGTTTCCTGTGGCTTTCCAGCTAACTCCTTTGGCTTCCTGCTGGCAGTTGGCTCATACAGGGCATTTGTAACGCTCATTCTTCCATCAGCTTCCAGACTAAGGTTACAAACATGAGGTAAGGGCTATGGGCATGACTAAAAAGCCAGCTGGCTATGCTGAGTTGCACAAGAGGTCAATTTCTCACCATTTTACAGGATCTTGCCTAAACATTTTTCTCCACCTGAAAAAACTATTTTCTTCTTGACAGTTACTTGGAACAAGTAAATACTTTATAAACTATCAATTATTAGCTCATCTACCAGGCTGGACTTCTACACACTCTTCTTCATACAGTTGTCTCTCCTATATGGTCTTGATCTCTCACCCTTCTCCCAACTACAAAAGTAAATTCCATTTTTTTTTCACAGATAAAGATGAAATGAATAGAAAAAAACCCAAAGTAACTTAAGATACTGGATTTACACTGACTCACTTCAGCAAAACAACACAACAAATGGGTAACTAATGTTTGAATTTGGCAAAGTAAACAGAAGTAAAATCCAACCTTAGTTGCTGCTGTTCCAGTAGACCTTTTAATCTGAGTTTGAATTAGCAATTGTAAAGGCAGACAAGAGAAGATATCAGAGATGGAAATTTTTGTGGCATTATCAGTCATCTGGACAGAATATGATATACTTTAATAGAAAATAACTTATGATCACTTTATTATCCCTAATCAGTGATTAAACATTTGACTTGAAACTAAAATTTTAACTGAAACTACATGGGGGTGGGTATAATTATCACATTTCTCTTTTAGACACATTAGTAAGATTTAGATAAAGTAAAGTTCCTTCCAGATGACCACAAGAAAGGCTACTGCCACTACACTGGGGATTAAGCAACCCAACTTTGGGATTACAGCGTGGAACCTCCGTTCTTGGAGACAGAGCCTTTATTAGGGGATTCTTGACTAAGCAGCATAAAGGAATTATGTGGGACCTGCTCAGAGCTGTAACTGGGTTCACCATCTGGATTAAACCAGATGACTTCCAACACACAGCACCTACACTCTCCTTTTTCCTTAACAAAGTCCCCATGAAACTGGGGCAGAAGAGGGTACAGACTTCTAGAGAATTATTCCAAGCAAGAAACTATGAAGTATTGTGCATTTGTTACTAGCAAATAATTCTACCTTTTCCTATTATATCTACACTTTACTACTAGCTCAGCTGCTTCCAAAGTGGCTTTGTTTTAAACTAAAAAGTGTTTTTTGAACAAACATACAGTGTATATGTAGCAGCACAACAGAAATAACACACTTCTGTAAAAGTATTATTTTCCTGCACTTGTATCTGGAAAACCTAAAAATCACAGAATGAAAATAACAGAGTAAAAAGGATGTAAAAACCTATTTTATCTCAACTTGTAGCTTTGAGACTCAAACAGATTTTAAATTTTAATATAAGCCAACTGAAGTTATCAGGTAACCACTATCTTTCAGTGAATAAAGAATAAATCTATGAAAAAACCTAAAACTTTATTGCATCTTTGACACAAGAGATGACCTCCACCACTTGTAGCAACGGGATTTCCTCTTAAGAGTCTCCTTGCAGCCTACACTGAAGCACCCAGTACCACCTAAAGTGAATGGATGTATAACACAGAGGTATTTTCCTGGAAAAGTAACACACATGGCCAAAAAAAGTATTCCTTATCCTTCCAGAGCAATTGCACTGAAGATCTATCCTCATTACAATTCAGTAACAAACACCACTATTCTCCTATCACAGTTAGAACATGTATTTAAAACTCGAGATTTAAAATACAGCTTAGCTTCATACAAGTTTGACAGCTGAAGTAATAGTGACACATTCAGATTTACAAATATATATTAGCACCATTAATATTAAGGAAAGAATGCAATGAAAGTTCTATTATAGGTTACCACTGTTTATAAAGATTCCTGCTATAATTCAATAATAATTAAGTCAATTATAATGAAATAGTATTATTAATATTTAAAGAATAGTCTATCATTTCAAGTTATAGCTAATTTTGAATGGCAGTTTTTTGGCAAAACAGTTTTAAAAATAATTTTTTAAATCATTTCTGTCCCCATTTTATAAGGAAATTCACTTATTTGGGTCATGCTAGGGCTAGTGTTATTTACTTAAAAGGCAAGCATACTTAATTCCTCACATGTTCATATATAAACAAGCCCACCTTGTATATAGTTTTCTTGTGTGTACAAGTACAAAAGAAGAATGAAGCATATTCAGCTCTCCAATTAAATACAGGCATATCAAACTAACTAAAACACATTCAGAATTAGCTTAACCTATTACTCCCTATTAAACATGGTATTTCAAACAGCAAACCAATCACAGGGTGATTTGGCATGTATACACTTGAAGTTACAACTTCAACTTATGTCCTCTGGAAAAATGTCAGCTCCCTAGCAGATGTAAGTAGATTAAAAAATAGAAAAAGGCATTTATTTTCTATTTAATATGAGGAATAGCAAGTTTTGCACTAACTGTTTTCAAATTAATTCTGAATAGTTAAACAGTACCCATCGAGTACTGTGTTACAAGCATCTAGTTTTTGGCTCCAGGATTAGCAGTGGAAATCACTTGCGAACAAAAAAATGCAGGAACTATGCCTCAGCCAAACATTCATTTCAACCAAACACTTCAACTGCCTAATTTCTTCAAAAGCAAGTCTGAAATACACCAAGAAACACTTATGCACCTAATTTAATCAGCCAAAATCTAATGATTGTTACAGCTTGCAAAGAAATGCAAGGCTGATAGCCATCATTAAAAACACAATGACGTCCTGAGAACCACCTCATTACGAACGATTGATTCTATGTGCAATTAACTTAGGGATATGTGGTAGGAATATCCATGTCATTCTGAAACAAATGTCTCAACTCCATATCTATCACTTGCCTCAGAATACACTATAATGATTAAAAAGAAAGGACAGTGCTACCTATATTTAGGAATCACTCATATGTAACAAGGGCAGCCAACTACAATAATTTTATCATACCGAAAGTTGAGATATCACACACAGCACAAAAAACATCAACTACAAAATAAGTAATAAACACTAAATAAATGGCAATCACTTATCTACCATAATTTAGCCATAATGAATCCTTGGTAAGTTGCCCACAGTTTATTAATATCTTTTGATACAACACTTGAAAAATACTTAACATACACACCGCAGAGTCTTTGCCCATTGACTGGAGTCAGGTAAGAGAAGGAGACTTAGAAAGATTTCCCCGTTAAAAAGCTTAAACATCTAGTTTCATTGAAAACTTATGCTTGAATATATGCAGTATTCACACCACTAAAAAGAGTTTGTAAGAAAGAGCAAGACACTATCGGGCTTTACACTCCCCAGAAGCTCATCCTTAAGAAAACTGTATTTATGGGGTTTTTTTTCCAAACACTTGTTCAAACTCCCTTTATGTCTAAGTGCGCAGTACTTAAAATGATTAAAGCCATTTTAGGCAAAGTATTAGCCCTCTTATAAAAATGAATATTAAGTATGGAAAAGCTCTCCTCACAGCATGTAGTTCTATTTACTATTAGGACTATATGCTTAAACCCAATACACCACAGCTGACTAAAACACTCAAATTCACTGTTTCCTTTTTACATCAAAGCCATTGATTATTTTAAGCTGATACAAAGGATAAAAAAAATATTTTCCAAAGGCAATGAAAACAAACATGTCACCCAATGACTAACGATTAAAAGTAGTAAAAATCAGTCCTTTCTCCAACTGTACCTATCCTTAAAAGAAGCAATCCTTTCAAGAAGTTTGCAATATTAAGACAATTTTCTCTCGAACCCTTTCCTTTGAAATCAGACAGTGTTAAATCCTTTCCTCAGAGGACTAGATGCACACATTTGCTCTGGGATACAAGCTAGTAACAAGACTCCATTGAACTCAATTCATCTAACAGCCTTCATTTCTGCTGCCTCAAGATCTCTGCATTGCTCTCTATCAGTGAGATTTTTATAGCATTCAGAGTTTTTCACTTCACTTTTTCCTTTTAATTTAAGGCATGTGGAAATATGGGAAATGTGGGCAAAGGCAAAGTGGAAAGAGATCTCATAATGAGTATGAATTTCTTTTTAAATATGTATACAAGAGGCATCAAAGCTGATCCATTTGAAAAGAGTGCATTTATAAAATAAATCTGAATAAAAAACAGACATATTTGCCAATAGCAATTCCTACAGCTGAATCACTTTGTGCCACAGGGAATAAGTTCCATTGTTTTCTATTTAATTAATAAAAAGGCAACGCAATTCAATAAATTTCAAAGAACATAGCTATTAGACAGACATGGGTATCTGTATCTACTAAGTAAAAGTAAATTTAAGCAATTACTGTATTTGCAATTTGTATTTACTTGAATATTAATTCTCCAATTCAACATGTGGAATTGAGGTTCAAATGAAGTCACCAGGACTTTGGTGACACTGGGTATGAAAGTTACCATTAAATCCAGTGGGGATCCCACTTAAAACCATACCAGGTTTAGTTTGAAAGTACTGCTTGTTTGGGGGGGGTTGGGGGGGTAGAGAAAGGTTGGTTTGAATTTAAAAACAATTCTGAAATATAATTGTAATTCAAGTACATCATATCAGAGCTATAAAACTACAAAGAATATTGTCCAAATGATATTTTAGTTAGGATTTTATCTGATGACTGAATATTCCACTCCTGGAGTTTACACTGTTTGTCAAACTGTCCTCCATGACTGATTTTCTGAACTGAGGAATGAAAATGTTCTCTTACCCAATGCTGATGCACTGATGGATGCGACAGAAAGTCTCAAATATAAAGAGGCGAGCATTCTCAATGAAGTCCTCAAGGCAAGCCACTAGGAAGAAATCATTCACAAGCACCTGCAAGTGTAAGCAGAAAGGGAACATGAGAACAAACGTATGAGTAGAAATTCACTGGTAGACACTGCCAATAACTAAGAGCAGTCCACAGTATACCTAAAAGCATTATTGCTATGTTTGAAGATGAGGAGAAAAAGGTATAGATTAGCAATATTTTTCATTGCTTCATTGTTCAGTATCTTACTAAATTTAAATTGCATGCTAACGTGATCACTGAGGTCTAACTCAAGAAGTAAGTAAGGTCGCAACTCTACAGGAAGGTCAAACTCTACTGCTGTCCTAACTCTACTGAAGATCCTTTCAACACAAAATTTGACTCCCCAGTCATCTTTCACAACAAAAGGCAAATCTGAGCTTTTCTTCAAGCATTTCTCAAACTTTAATGGAAAACCTGAAGCTCGGCCAAATGCATGATTGCCTATTTGCTTCTTCTAGAACTTCTTAAATATAACATTATAACATTAAAGCTACATCCTTAACAGTAAGTCATGCGTAAGTGTTACAAAATGAGTTGTCAAAAAACACAACAGCATCCAACCACAGATAAAAGTTTATCAGAAAACAGTGGCAATGGAATCAAACACCACTTCAAACAAATTAGCAGTCCACTGTAAATTTGAGAGGACTTTACTTAAACTAAAAGGAGTCTAATAAAAATTTTAAGTCTTACGGTTTCACACTCTCTCAGCTTCTTCTGTGCTCCATCAAAATCAAAGTTAACATACAAGCATTCCACAAACTCTGTGATAGGGTCCCGGTATGTGTAGGATTCCTGTCAAAAAAAAAATTAGGAACAAAATTTGAAATTAAGGCCATGTGGTCACTCCAGTATTCCTTATATTCTTTAAAAAAATTAATAGTAGAAACAAGGGTTTCTACATCACCTTAAAAAAAGTTGAACTTCCCAATTCCTCTTATAAAAGCTACATAAATGTGCTTCCTCCCAACAGTCTAGTTAAAAAACCAGAGGTGTAGTTTCACCTTCAGTATTTAATGCTGCAATCTTTGAGTTAGGAAAGTGTGTCAAGAGACTAGAGCTGTCTCTGTATTAAACCTCCAAATTTCCTAAAATATGATAGTCTTCCTAAATTCTGATTTCAAAGATGCATCCAATACCAAATCCTCCATACTTTAAACTGAATGATAATTTGATTTTACAGAAAACATAGCTAACAAAAATGCTACTTTCTACACACAAACTACTTCAAATATTACAGAAGTTACTCAACTTTCTCAGTTAGCAGGCAGAGGCAACACTAGATCTATATACAATTGTGTAAATTCAGATGTAATTAAACATCCCCTTAAGTGTTTCTTAAGCATATTTTAAGACAGCTTAAATTAAAATCTATCAATATCTGCTTTAGCATACAGTAAAATCAACAGATTAAGGGAATTTCCAAGAGAAATAATTTTTTCTTTATGGATCAAAGTTATTTTTTTCTTCCTCAAAGAACTGTATTTACAATCTCAAAGTCAGCTTTATATGTAAATGTTTTTCACATCAAAATTATACTTGTTAACCATTACTAACACCCACTTTGCAAAACTTAGAATGAGCATCTCTCAAATTCAATAAACAACAAACTGCTTACCTATCAGTTCAATACTTGCAAACATGTTGTAAGTATAAACCATCTTTTACTACTACTAGAGCAGTACCACATAAATTATTTCAAATCTATAAAACCTCCATCACACCATGATTTAATATCATGAATCATACAGAGTAGATGAGTACTAAGAAATCTGATATGAGATTTCAAAACCAAGCCCAAGTTGGTATTTTCAAAAGGAACAGCCTAATGGTGTGCAAGATCAAACAAAAGCAAGAAGTTGTAAAATGTTACTTACTTCACATACTAGAAATTCATATTATATTAAAAGCTCAATGTTACAATCAGATTTTGCATAAAAAGATGAGTCATAACACTTGAAACTAATTTACTGCTTCTTATGCTATTTTTTGTGAACACTAATGGTTAAAACCAGATTAAGTTGTGACTAAAATTTGATCTTTGCATCGATTGTGCTTTGCATAGGTAGTTTCCCAAATGCCTGATGTGGTTATAATTGACTGCTACCCTGTAATAACTGTACTGTCACATTTATATATACACACAGAGATATAATGCTTATTATTCACAACATTATCAAGTGTTTGAAGTGTAATGGCTGCATACAAGTGGCATGCTGATATAAGATAAAAATCTGGGCCATAACCCTGTTGATTGCTACCAAGCAACTCTTTTAATGCTCTTCTCCATCCTCATATAACTGTGACAACAGAACCATTTACAAGAGAATGCATGCGAACTCAAATCAACACAGACAATTCAGTGGTTTTGAAATATAAGAAAGAACCCTTATTCATACAACAATTTCTTGTACAGATGGCTGGAAAAGAAGAATCAGATCCAAAGCCATTTCACATCTCACTGAATTTTCTGCATTTAATCATAAAGAAAGAACTGAGTGCATACTCTACAGCAGTCCTCCTACTGACTGATATGCATTTTACTTCAGTAAAAACTTTCATTGACAAAAAAAATGTATCAAAATACCTCAAACCCTAACTCAGGTATATTATTAGAAGAAAGTTATCATGAAGTCTCCTTAATAAAGAGGCAAAAAATATCAGATACGGCAGTCCTTACCTGCTGAATAACCTTGACTAGATCTTTCAGCACTTGTCTACGTTTACGAACATCCTTATTTGTTATGACTGCAGTAGTCAAATACCTGAGGATATGTGGGCACATTGTCTGAATTGCATTGAGATACCTAGAAAGAAAAAACACAGATTCAGAACTGAAAGGTATACTGAAGTTTGCTGATGACACTAAAATGGGAGGAGCTGTTAACTCCTCAAAGGCAGAGAGATCCTGGCAAAGAAATCGAGAGGGCTCGACAATCACCAACTCTATTAACAACGTCAAGTGTTAGATTCTGCATCTGGAATAGGGCAACACTGGATCTATGTACGGACTGGGGAATGAGAGGCTGGAGAGCAGAAAGGCAACAAGCTAAATATGAGTCACAGTGTGTCCTGGCAGGCAGAAGGGCCAACTGTGTCTTGGTGGACTCCAGGCGCAGCATCACCAGCTGACCAAGTGAGGGGATTGTCCTGCTCTGCTCTGGAGTGGCCTCACCTCGGTATTGTGTGCACTTTTGGGTGCCACAACATAAGAAAGGTATCAAGCTATCAGAAAGCATCCAAAGGAGAGCAACAAAGACTGCTAGACCTACACATAAGTCAATCCTTTCACAAATACACACAGTGTTTCAAATCTCATTTTTAGTCTCAGATTTCCCTCAAAAAACTTTTTAAATAGCTTTTTACAAAATCAAAATAGAACAATACCTTCACCCCTGTAGCCTTTAGCTCAGCAAGCTTGCATATTCATCATCTGCCTTCAACTTGATTTAAAGACCCCCACACAGTACAACACAACTTACTGTGGCTGATAGAGAAAAAGGTCAATGATGTTGTCTCTCCCTTTAGGATGATTAAAAAACACGAACAAAGACCAGTGGATGAGCCATGTTCTTTGCTGAAGAGACTGCAGTGGAGAGCTGACAGACTAAGAGAAAATGTAACATTGGTTTGAGTCAAACACAACACAAAGTTTGCTTGAATACTACTCAATGGAAACTTGTAATAGCTCAAAATTTTGTGATTTTCCATCAGCTCCTTGTGTCATTACTCTCAGGCTGAGTTTAAACTCCAGCTTTTTTTATCTTCTCAGTGATAAATCTACTGAAAGTCATAAGCAAGATAAATTTTCCAGTATTTTATTCCAAATTGTTTGCTGATATTTATATTTTGTTTATGGCAAGAACAGAGATTTTAGCTCTCCAAGACCACAATACTAACCTAAGTTACTTCCCTTTTTAATTCTGAATTTTGTTTCCTGTATTCCCTCTTCAGATGTGATATGAGAAACTACTTGGCTCTTTCACCTTTTCCATTTTATTTCCTTTCTAAATCCTCACAAGATCTTTTTTTTGCCATACACCAAGACAATGATGAAACTCTATAATGACTTTCAGCCAAAAAAAAGTAATTATCTTTATTTAAACCCACTGATAATGGACAAACAATGGTTCAGTTCCAAGTACCTGTATTAGCTCCAAATTTCAAAAGCAATTTAAACAGACAGCAAAACAACACATTGAGGATGAACTGACATGGCAAGTAATCATCACTCCAAAGAGCAAGACAACAAACTGCTATGATTCTATCCTAAAAAAATCTCAGAGTTTTATGAACAAGAATCATAAAGACAACAAAATTACAGAAGATTTGTTAACACTAATTATCTGCTGAACAAAGGACAACTGAGGGACAGAAAAAAACCTTTGGTTTTTCAAGACTCTGGTTCAAGAGAGTAAAACTTTCACATCTTAGATATGGCCAGTGACACTCCACAAGCAAAGAGAAGACTGAGAGGTCACTAACACCTTCATTTACTTTGAATTAGACTGCAGCCCCGCTCTCCCCTTTAAGTTCTTGGTATTCATCTGAACCCAGAAGAATTTTGTCACGAAAGCTGAATTAGCTGAAAACTGTTTCCAAATACAAACTGTCTTGCATTTTCTGTCAAAAGTGCTGCCTTCATGAGATAACATGGTTTATTTACATGCATTTTATTCTTTACAGAAAATGAATAGCACCAGTATCGGAAAATTAAGCAACACTTTCACACAATGATACCTTGCCCTTGAACACATCCTTAAGATTTTTTAATTGGAAATATATTTGAAAAAAAGATGAGAACTTAAGGTGTTAAGAGGCAAGCAATTTGAAAAAGAATGTTTCATTATTTCTTCATGAGCATCGTTCAACTCTCCCACTGCCAATACAAAAGTATCAAGTGAAAAGGTGGTAAACTACTCCTAAATAAGATTGCAACTTATTTATAATAAAACTTGAGTACTAGGACCTCTAACCTCTGACCTTGCTAAGATGTCCAAAATTTTACTTACATTATTATCTATTGTCTCCTTTAGTCTTGTGAGATCTTCCATGGCTGCATCCCAATTCTGCATGAGGATTTCAGATGCCAGTTTTCCCCAAAGAGAACTCAAAGCATTTCTGTCTGTTGCTGGAACCTATTTTCAACAATAGCAAAAAAGTCACACTCTTAGCATTTTTTTAAAATTATTATTTTTAAAATTACAAAATATATTTTCTGGCAGTATGTTTTATTTACAAGACATCAGTTTTGCATAGTCTATCTCTCCAAATTAAGTGGTTTTTTTTTTTTTTTCCAGAAAAGCAGTTTAGGCACAGGAAAAAAGTCAGCAGTAAAATTTCTTAAGCAGAAACTAGTAAATCCAGTCAAAGTAAGACAAAGATCCATGCTGCTGCAGTTCAAGTTAAAAAAAAAAAATGGCTGAGCACCAGATTTATTTTGTGGGTTGTTTTTTTTTTTTTTGTTTCACCATACAAAAATGCTTCTAAACCAATAAAACAAGGTTATTGCAAGGCAGGTTCCTAAAGATCTCATAATAGTAGGTAACTCTTCCTGCTTATGTCTTGCCCAGAAGTGTACTTGTTACAGAAATGTCCAGGCAAACTGCAACCTTGAAGCAGTGAACCTATTTCCTGGAAGGGTAGTCATAAGGTCAAGCTGTGTGAGTTTTACACAGGAATGAGTTGCAAAAACTACGTCAGTCACCATGTTCTCAGACTTGTTACAATAGCTCTTTCACTGTTTCATCACACAGAACTCTTAAACAGATCTTCTCCCATCAGAATTAGCAACAAAAGCTATTTTGTTACTTACTTACACTAAGCTATACTTACCTATACTAAGCCATTCCGTGCACAAAAATCAGTACTTAATTTTTTGAGATTAGTTACTTGACATACAAGAATATAATGCTATGCCCAGAAAAAAGGCATGAAGAATTAAGGACAGTTGCTCACAAACTTACATATGTAACTTTGATTTCCTGTCTTGGCACATAAAAAGAACTTTTAACACTTAAGGTCAGCTTTAGCATCAAAATTTAGACTAAAAATCCAACTCATTCCTACTTTAAGTTCTATTCTTCCAATTAAAGACACATTTTCCAATTTTTCTTCTTTAATTACAGAAATTATTGTGGTTTCCTCTAGCAGTATTTCAGAGATTTAAGATCACTTTTAGATGGGAATAGCAATTAGCAAGAAAAAAGCATCAGCATAGGAACCACTACAAGTTTTCAGCAATCACAGCACAGATCCATGAGATACTGACTTACAAACTGTGTTTCTTCCAGGCAACCAAGGTGTCAATTCAACAGATACCTAGCTGAGAAGGCTCACATCTCTGTGCTGGTTCCAAATCAGCTATTCACAGTAACTACTTTTAGGTACTGCATCTGTTCCCACTACATTACCTGGATTTTCAAGTTACCTTAAGTTTCCATTTGTTAGTAAAGCAGCACATTCACTGACTACCAACAATAAACTTACTGTGCTGAGATTCCTACAAGACATCAAATCTTTATTCTCAAAATTCACTCTCACCAGTTACAAATGATATGAATTACAACAACATGAAAAGAGTTGCATCAAAAATGATAGATCTGGTTCTACATTTATCATCTGAGCTATTTACATTTCATATGGAGATGACTTATACTCTTAAATCCACCACAGAATTCAAGAGAAGACAGATGACAGTTCAGATAAGAAGCTGGCAGTTCACCATTACCATCAATTACATTCAATCCACCTGCAAGCTTTTCACTGCTGTTGACTACATCAGTGCACAAAATCAAGCATTCCTAAAAACAAGTATCACTATAATTAAATGTTACAAGACCTACAAATTTAAAGAACAATTCTGAGCTCTATCTGAAAGTAATAGAATTGCTGAACAATATTAGTGATTATTAACAATTACTGTCAACTTTGCTGTACAGTAATTGTGTCAAAAAGCTCAAAAGTAATATATTCTAAAAATTAATACAGAAAATTTACTGGTTTCAATATTTCATTAAAAAAATACCCAACAACCAAACCATAAAACTAATCCCCAAACCAACAACCAATCAGAACTTACCAGAACCCTAAAGAAGTAGAGATATTCCGCAGCTCCTGAGTAGTTACCACATTCATACTGGAATTTTGCATACCTGTAGAGTGTATCTAGGTACTCCTGCCTAAACTGAAAAGAAATAAAATAAAAGCTTTTATTCACTAGATAAAAAACCACACTGTCACAAGACAATTTTAATAGCAGAGTGAGCTTTGAAATCTGTAGCTTTTCAAGACATTGTACTTAGGAAAAAACAATAGAAAAACTATTACACTCTCAATCCATGCCATGGAATGAAAGATTACACCAATATTGGAAAAAAGTGAAATCTTACATTATACAGTAAAGCAGACCTAAGTTACACAGGTGCAGCTAGCATTAAGTTTCAGGTTTTTTTGTTGTTGTTGTACAAAAATTAAAATATTAGGAATTCTGTCTATTAGCTACATTGACAGGGGACAGGACAAAATGCTAGGCTGTACTTGGTCAAAGTGCTGTCAGCTGTGAGGGAGGTTGGGTAGACATACTTAGAACCGAATTCCAGCAGCTAAAAGACTTACCCCATGCTTCTCAGCTAAGTAATCAAACAGCATCCGACCATCTCTATAATAAAAGGATAGAAAAAGCTGTTTTGACAAAATAAATTCATAGCCACCGTGCAAAACAATTTTAAAAGTAAAACAGAAAAAACTGAGCATGAATTTAAAACGTCATTTCTCCACTTGTTCAAAAGCAGCTGCAGAGTCATCTATTATTAAAATGTCATGAAGTTTCAAAACCTTAAAATTATTCTAATTTTAAACAATAAATGTGACCTATGAATGCAACAATAACTACAGCTAAGAAAGGATGGAAGGTTGTTTTAAATTTGATGGCACCCTTAGCTTTCAGTATGAAAGTTAAATTCTGAATTAGAGCTCTTCCCACTCTCATAGTCATAGTCCAATTCCAGCACAGTTACTCTAGACAGCCTTGATTTTAACAGGAGAGGGGAAAAAAGGGCAAAGACTAGAGTAAATAGACATAGAAAAGAAACTTATCCTACTGTTAGCACTGAGACAGAATGGGTCACAAGAATATCTCTACCACATTGAATATGTGCAGAACACAAAGCCATAAAAAATAATCATACTAGTAAGTGCTAAACATCTATGATCATGTGATTACATTTCTGAAGACTCTTTCTGATTTAACATTAATACTAAAAGAACAAGCAGTATTACCTAGATCAAATAAGTCTCCAGGAGGCAAGAAGTAAATTCCCTGGGACAAAGATACAGTAAAAACTGTATGCAAGGGAGTATTTTCCCATTTACTCTGAAATCAACTGACTGCAGAGATGTGAATTTGTTCAATTAGAACTAATGGTACAAGACTCTACAGGCAAATAGCAAATTGCCAAGTGAGCCATACCTGTAAAGCAATTAAATCTCATGGATTTGTTCCTGTAAAACATACTTTAAGGACGAGGAATACTGATTATTTCTCTGTAATTTTAAAGTCAATGTTTACAAACAGTTGCTAAAGAGAAGTGAAATGTTTTAGCTTTTTCTTGAAAAAACGTCTACCTGCAAAATCTCCTTTACACATTATTTCCCACACCGGGATATTCCAAACAATGCCATCATGGATCAAAAGTCATGATCTAAAGTTCCAGTAATATGCAGCTATCTGAATTTGATAAAGATTCAAAATCAGCAGCAGAAATTCTCAAAAGTTCTTTCTACAGCACACTACTCAAGTCTTGACAGATGGACATACATCAGCCCAATTCTACCCATTACTATCTAAACCAAACAATCTGGATTAGAACTGCTGCTGAGCCAATAACCAAAACCAGAACTTCTGAGGTGTGAAGTTTCCAGACATTTTACAAACACAAATCACATACCTGTTCTAAAACAAAACTTGCTGCAGATGAATAGTAGGGTTAACACTCTATAGCATTAGGCAAGTTATATTCCATGCATTTATTGACTGTATCTCTTGCTCCCAAACAAGGCATTTTCAATTGGAAGTACATACTATTGACCAACTTCTGTGAATCAAAAGCCAAGTAACAGAGCATATTTCCCCCAAAATGCTAGTATTTTAGTAACATCTTTCTAGGCTAATTATTAATAAAAAAACTGGCTAAAGGGAAAGCAAGAATTGGACAGATTCTATATGTTCAATTAGATTTGAATAGTTGTGGAGGAAGACTTTTCTTTAAGACAGGCTCAACTGCCATAGTAACTGGGACTTTCACTTTCAAAGCTCTACCTTCAAAAGCAAGTGGCTCCTGGCTTTGCATAATCACAGGTCAGAAGCAAATGCAATTTCTTTACATTATTATCTGACATGAACAACCATTCTGAAATCAGATACAAAGGCAGCTTACTTACTTAACAATATTTTTACATTAGAAGCTCAAGCACGCTCTGGTGAGATCAGGATTGAAAAGAAATGTCTCCTGACATGCTGCAAAGCTAACAGATTTCATGATTCCTACTGACATCTTGTTTCAGTGTGAAAAAGAATGCAAACATTTTCATCTTAAAACGGTTACTATGATTACAATACGCTTATGTTATTTAAAATTAAACACACTTTAATAAAAATTCTTGCTGCGCCGCAGGTCTTAATACTTCAACACAGGCCCAAAATCTGAGGCCTAGCTAAAATAATTCAAAGTTCATCCATCAGACAATCAGGCCCATGCTCCCTCAAAAATTCTGCTACAATTCCTACTGACATCTTATTTCATGTATGCACTGAGACATAATACACTGCATCTCACCATTCCTGCACTGACCAAGATCTAAATCAATCTCTTACAAATTCTGAAAACAATGCAAAGAGTGGAAAGCAGAACAGAAGCAAGAAAAAAAGGATGATAACGTGTATTTGAAACAAAGTAAATTCTAATCAGGTCACTCTCCCTTGAGGGACCCATATTGTTCGAGGGGGTTGTTCCCAAACAAAGGTATATTTATAGAAAAGATTTCTGCAGATTAGAAAGAAGAGTTTGTACATTCAATACTTTTCTAAGAAATTTCAAAAGTAATGTTACAGCCTTCCGTATCAGTGGGCGGATAAAGCTTGTTAACAATACACCCAAGTACAGGCTTCACCTTCAAATTCAAGTTGAGCCATAGGCTCTCTGATACAGTATGCTCTTTTTAAAATTTTAGGGCAGGTAAGGCTGAAAAAGGGATCCAATTAATATTCCAGTTTGTCAGACATATTTACAACAGCAATAACAACGTTTCCTTTGTAAAGAAAACCAGGAGTAATTTATGCCAAACAAATAACCTGCCCAACTCTGCTGAAGGTGCAGTTACTCCTCAGTGACTACAGCTGAACTCTTTACTACAGAGTTCAATTCAAGCTTAACCATAATGAAACTCTGATAGACCTTAGATAAAATGTGCAGACAAACTCATTCTACCTTAATTACTCCCGTAAGAAAATTTAGAAGAAATTGGATGCACCTTTAAAAGACTATCATGAGCACTACCTTACACCAACAAGCTGGAACAGCTTGGGCATGGAGCAAGTAAGCAGGAAAAGGACAGAACACCTTAAAGAAATATGTGCTCTGAGGCTGAAAGGCTCATCCAGCATGCCTCCCAGACTAATATGACACTAATAATCTTTTCTGGAAGGCAGAAAAGAGAATCTGAACTGGTTTAGTCCATATTTTCCCTCAAAAAAACCCTAAACCACATAAAAGCCAAACAAAAATGCCCCTGTGATTAGACTGTGCTGGATGACAACTGTCACTTGTCCCAAGTTGATTCACAAATATTAAAAAAAAAATAGATGTCTTTTGCACAACGGGTAAGAGCACTGAAAAGAGCAAACTCTGCAATTTCAATTACCTGACCACAAGCACTGCTTAAATACTGTCTAGAAATAAAAATGTTGTTCTTGAAGTCACTAAACAGAAAGCATTTCTAGCAGCAACACTTTAGAGGTACCAACAAGCCATCCCAGCAAATTATGTTAGAAATTACCTAGTAGACTGCATCTGCCTTGTAGTCTCTGGATCCTCAAACATCTTGACAATAGGTTCCGTTTCAGCTTGAAGCTGCTTCAGCTGTGCAACGACAGTTGTTCTTTTCTCACGCAAAGCTGAACACACAAACAAAAGGACTTTAATATAATGCTTTAAGTTTTTACATGAACCAACCTGTAATTACATGGTGCTGATACTTGAACGCATCTTCCCAATTCCTACCTCACTTGTCCTCTCAGTGGAGTCCAATACCCAGCTGTATCTAACAATTCTATAACTTAGTAAAAGCTTCTAACATTTCGTTCTTTTCCTCCTGGGTGGAGGCTACCAGAGAGCAGGTACAGCTGCAGCAGAGTCTGTATCAAAGAAGGTACCTTCACATTCAGGCTTTCATTTAGGGAGAAACAACCTTTAACTAAGTTCACTTATTCCAAAATGAACTTGGAAAAAAGTAAACAATCCAATGATACCACAAAGATTGATTTTCTTCTGACTGATGATCAGGTTCTGAAAGAACATTTATAGAGTACTTAACTAAAAACTGACAGGAAAACTATTCAGGCAGCTCAACTACTATTTTGAACACTCCGTGTTTAATGGAAGCATTAAGCCCTTTATCAAAAATAGAACTAACAGTTTCAGGGTGATTATTTTACACAGACCTCAAATTCCTCACCAAGTGCTAGCAATAAAATGAAGACTTAAATAAAACTCAGAAAAGTGAATACATTAAAAAAAAAAAAAGGAAAAGTCACCCTCACATTGGCTATGTGACCCAAGAAACATATGGGATCAGAGAAGCCAAGACTAAATCCCAGGAGATAAATGCAGGAAACTGTGAAAGTGAGCCACACACCAGAACACTCAATGCCGAGGTGAACAGAGTCGACACTTCTTTCATGATTTGACTACACAGATATTTGAGCAGGACGTCCAAGGTGGCTAACACCATAATGGTGACCCAAGCTAAACAGAAGAACAACTTGCCTGACAGGAAGTGTTCCAATAAGGAGAAATTATCTCCAACTTCAGTTGACTCTTGAGATTACAAAAGAGGAAGGGGAAACAGATGAAAAAAAAATAACATTCAGTTGACTTACTAAGAATACGAAAATGTTTTCCTGCGACATCTCCTGGGTGTGTAATTGTAAGTTGATCTCATGGAAGACAAGACAAAACAACTATAAATTGTGCAGGGACATTTCTAATTATAACTGTGTAAGTGAACTTAGTTTTGAGTACTTTAAACAGTGAAGTCTTAAAAAAGAATAGCGTAAACTACTAATGATGTCAGTGATTCCACAAGTAAGAACCACCTGTCCATACACACATTCTGATAACCACTGATACATTAAGATGACACATACCAGAGAGATCTCAAGAGAAAGTTAAGGCCTTTGCATAGGAAGCTGTGCAAGCAAGCACCCTGAACAATGGACTCCATTTGAAAGAACTAGCTCTGCTTATGTTAACTGAATAAAACCCACAGATCAAACAATGGTAAGTCATCAGGCAAAAAAAAAAAAACAACCCAAAACCCTGCCAAACTGATGATGTAAAATCTTAAGAGATGTAATGTTTTTCTTATACTCTTTTCAAACAAGTATGGAAATTGCTGGTCTTCAATGAAGGCAGAGATCTCCAAGGGAGCAAATTAATTCAACTTTCTTGCAGCTGTGACCTTATGACACTATACTCTTACGCAACCTGCTTAAGTAACTGGCTATAATCAGAATTCCAAAGACATTTGAGTAGTTACTTTGTGGAAGTCTGCTAGAATTGCTATTTCTTGTGTTGTTTACTACTTTAGTATTTTACTCCTTATTTACTACTGGTAACAGTAATATTCAACAGTCTTAAAAGGCTGAGGCAGGGAAAGAAAGAGGAATACCTATTCAGCTTTGAGGTTTTTCCATGGCCTTGATACAGCGTGACTCTTTTAATCAGTAGGACTGTTAAGTAACCTAAAGGTGAAGCTATTGTTACAACTGTTTCTTAGACTACAGAAGTGAAACCCTCTGGGTCTCATTACAGGTTACAAGTCCCATGTGTCAAAGTACACATGCCCACAACAATATCCAATGCTAACGGAATTGGTCAAAACATTGAAATCAATGTCCATAAGTCTATCAGCTCTCTTCTTCCCAAGAGGCGAATGGCCATTTCTGCAGTTTCAAGAGCCTGAAAAGAGCAAGACCCAGAGGAAGAATGCAACAGCACCCAAGACTCTTCCTCCTAAGATGCAGGCAAAATAGACCGTAGTCCCAACAGCTAAGAAAAAGGTGAGGAATTCCCCAACATGAAAAAAGATGGAGAAATAGGAAGACAGTGGATATTGAAAGACTAGGTCAGGAAGAAACAAACAAAACTAAACACCTGACCCATTTAAAAAAAGAACTGGGAAAAAAAAAACCTTAAAATCAAGACACCCATGAAGTATAGAAGTTACAGAAAGCTAGATAATCTAATTTTCTCACCATTCCCAAATGCTCCTCAAGATGAAAGAAATTTAAGTAGTAAACAGGAAAGTTACTAAAACCACAGAGAAGATAGTAAGAGAGCATATTCATTACAATCTTGAATTTATTTTCTTCTAGAGAAGCAGCAATTTTTATATTGACAGAACTGAGGAAAACATGCATTTTCAAAAACACCTTTCTCTCTCCAAAGTCCAAAAATCAGCCACAGACAGACTAATGGAATTACTTACAATGCAACTCTAGCCTTAACATAATGGATGTTTTAAAGAAAAAGCCACCAAATGACATGAAATCATTGTGCAATAGTATTTAATTTGAAAGATGAAAAGCTTGTGCAACTCCATTAGGCTACACCTTTCAAGTGCCCAAAATTACCAAATTGGCACTGAAGCACTTAAGAGGTCACTCAAAGGTTAGTGACCTCTCAACACTCAAAGGTTAGAAACCCAAACTCTCCAGGATTAGGGCATTCTATTTGTCTCAGTATTGCACATCCTTTTGGTAATGCTGAGTTAAACAACATTCTAGTTTTTGAATGCAACAAGCAAATTCCCACTAGTTATTCATGATTTGAGATAGAAAAGCTGCAAAACAAGTTTTACATCTAAATGAGCAGCTTACCATGAGGAATTTCATCGGAATAAAGATTTTTGTACACATCCATAGCAAAATCCACCATGTTGGTATCACTAAGGAGATCCAGTTTTCCTTGGAGTAGCTCTTTTTCATTGTATATCTGAAACAGGGATTATTAACAGAGTCATTTGAATAGTGTTAAAGAGTTTAAATTCATATTACATAGTAACTTTTATGGCACAGCTTATGCACTTCTGTACAAATGCATTGTTTTAAATATCCTACAGCTCTATCATTAGGAGTACTTACTGTAAGAGCCCTCTGCATTTTCAGTCTTGGCAAAATACTAAATATTTCCTGCTATCTATGAAAGCAAGTACTTCAAAAACTAATTGTCAAGTAAGAAGTCAAGTAACATTATTAATTTTTAGCAGGAATAGTAATTCCTATTACAAAATTATATATATTTTAAAGAATAATAAAACCTTCATTGTATTTTTTTTCCGAAGCACAGAATACTTTCCACAAAATAAAATGCTGAACAGCATGGACTAGTTAAAATTATTTAAAGTGGATCTCAGAAGAGATGCACAAGATTAAATTTTAAATTTAATTGTAGTGCAGTGCAATCAAAAGTATGTGGCTAGGTCTGTAGTGTAAGAATAAATTAAGAGTGGCTATGTAATTGGATGGTATGCTTTTAAACTTTTCATACTGTTTTTTAGACTTCATATTCCACAATTCAGCAGTGAGTTGCAAACTGCCATTAGGTGTTGAAGATGTAGGCAAGGGCCAAATCCGGAATATTCCTCAAAAACACATTTGCACAAGAGCTGTATTACAAGTCACCACATTTGTGGACATCTCAGATACAGAATCTGTAGACGTTTTAATTCAGCTCTGAACATTGTGTTGTTCAAAATTAACACCATGAAATTAAGTGTTTAATTAACTTCAGCTGACTTAGAAATACTAATGTAAAAATGCCCCCAAGATGACAGACATTAAGCAGAATCCACATGCTAGACTTGACAGCTGGTTAGGTCAAGTTGTGTCAATGTGTGCATCGTTAATGTGTTCATTTCTGCAGGCTAAAATAAGACCATTTTTAAATTCAAAACTTACATAACTTTATATATTTTTCTCCCATTTTAAAATAGTTTACACTGACGAGAGTTTAGTCTAAAGTATCCGAAGCACTCGTCGGAGGCATCTTCACCACTACTGGGTTCTTCATAGCAATATAACTTAAAAATATGTATAAGAAGACCAAAAAGGGGTAATTCCAAAACGGACTTAATATTTCATTCCAACGCAAATTCATGATGATATGGGTTTCAAATTAAAATTCATCAGTATCATTGGCGTAAACCCCACAGACCGCCCTGAGCTCCGGCTGCGGGACGCCCGAGCACCAAGAGCCGCGGGACTACCAGGGTGTCCCACGCTGTGGGAATGCGAACTGCGGCTGCGAGGGAGAACTTTGGCTTCTCCCTTCTCCGAATATAGGTGAGGGAAAAGAAACCAAATCCGAAGAAGGAGAAAGTACATGTGTTCTAGTACAGGTGTTCTGCGAGGGGCCGAGGAGCTGCGCAGCGTGATGAAGGAGCTGCTCCCTCAGGCCTTTTCTCGGCTCTGCTCCCGTCCCTCCCTGGGCAACCCCACACGCTTCGCTCCTCGACCCACGCGGCACAGGTGCCCCGAGCTCTTCCCTACGGAGTCTCCGAATCCCTCACGGGCCGCGCCCGGCCCGCGCAGCGCCCAAGCCCACGGGACGAAGCCCCGGCCGCGGCGCGCCC
>VZTN01027557.1:41141-57177 GCA_013400515.1 Erpornis zantholeuca | reverse complement strand
CCCTCCCCTCCCCTCCCCTCCCTGCCTGAGGCGGCTGTAGGGCTGGTCCGAGTCCGCGGTGTGGGGGCTGGGGCAGAGCCCTGGGTGGAGTGAAGGCGCCGGGGGAACGCGTGAGGAAGTGCTGGGCCACAGTTGGGGCAGCCCAGCTTCGTAGAGTGAGATTTCCGGAGGGGTGAACATCCTGAAAGCAGCTCTGAAGTGTGAGTCCAGCTCCCACATTTTGTGCATCGTGTGGGAGCTTGACTTGATTTAATCTGGTAATGGGAATCTGGAAAAGGGTCTAAGCTGTCCTTGGCACCAAGTGAAAAGTTTACTAAGGGTTGGTCTGTGTTGGCCGTGGTTCCGAGCTGTCCGTGGTGGGGTCATGCCAGATGAGATGGAAAAAAGAGGCTGGGGAGCTGCTGGGCAACAGCTTACACAGGAAATCCAAACAAGTGCAGAAATGTATTGCTGAGTTTAGCAACATAAATTGAAGAATCAGTAATACTGATGATAACTTGTGTATTACTTGTAGCCATAGTGAAAGGAATGAGATCGATTTGCCTTTACAAACTGTAGGTCTGCTGATAGGTAAAGGTAGGTACTGAAAGATGAAACAAGCAATGGGAAGAACCATAAATTGCATAGGAAAAGAAAAAGGAGGGGTGGTATATGTTTGAAAGAAATCTGTATTGGGCTATTCGGGGAGTCTGTACCTCATGAGTACCTCAGCCAGTGGAGGAAGAGAGAGGGAAATGCAGCAAGGAAATTAGGATAAAAAGGAGGCTGCGTCCTCTAAAAATTTGAGAGACCCCAGGGGAATGGCCTATGGCCTCTACCTTTATTCGAATAAAGTAACAGGACTCCTCTGTCTCCTTTTTTGGACATAAACCTCTGGTGTTTGTCAAATAATTGTCCTGACAACGGTAAGGAAGCATTGGTACTGGCTGCCCAGGAAAATGTTTGAGTCACCATCCTTGGAGGTATTTAGAAAATATGGGGATGGGGCTCTTAGGGACTTGGCTTAATGGCGAACTAGGCAGTGCTGGGTTAATGGTTGGACTAGATCTTAGAGGTCTTTTCCAATGAAAGTGGTTCTGTGATTCACCATGTTAACTCACCAGAAAGATAAAAGGTTTCTTTTCCTGTTATACTTTGTAGATTTTCTAGTGATTTTTGTCAGGACACACAGTTGAGTTTAGTAAGTCAAGCCTCATCTCTTCTCATAAAGCGTGACTAAAACCTTTGTCATCAGGAAACTTTTCCTTTCATGAGCAGAGGCATAATAATTTGTTTGGTGATTCACATAACTACAGACTATGTCTATGGTAGCTACAATAGCTGTTCATGTGGAATAGCAAGTTAATGTAGTTGTAGTACAGGTTAATTTTAGACTTGCATGCTTTGTTTTAAATGTAAATGAAAGGTGAGGAATAAGAAGGTCATAACATTTAGTAAGGCATTATTGAGGCAGCCAGTGATGTTCTCCCCACCTTAACAGAAAGATGTAAAGGCTATAGAATTAAGGATGTGACAGGCTGGTTTTTAGAGGTAAGGCTTCATTGCATCTTGATGATGCCTTGTAAGGGCAAAAAAAACTATGCAGCATGAATTAAGTAATTCTTCACATGACACTGAATTGTTAACACTTTGGTATAAATCTGTCTTATGTGTAATTTTGTATTAGTAGTACTCTTCTCAGAACATCATCTGTGAGAAAAAAATCCCTTTTTATCTGCAAGACAACCTTGTATTTTTCATAGTAGTTGTAGATACTGTTTACTTTGATACCTTCATATCACTGATGACATATATAATCTCTAATGGTGAAAACTATCCTCCCATGTTATTTTTCCCATAATAACTATGTGAGTTTCATCAGGGCCTGTTCAAACTTGCCACTGGTTTCTTCTCATGACAGTCGGGTAACAAAGCTGCCACTGGAAGGCAGGCTGTGGAGTTGTCAGTGGAAGACCCTCAGCACTACAAAATGCAAAAGCACCCAAGGCCCTATGCAGTGCTTGGTTCTGGCTGATGAGTGTCTGCAAGAAACAGGTACAGTGATGAGTGAAAAGGTGTAAAGAACTATCTGGGGAGAGCCTTTTAGAGAAAGACTATTAAAACAGTGCTGTGCCAAGGCAAAGTATCAGGAAAACCATTTTAAATTCCCTAAGTGAAACATACTCTGTGCTGAGGATTACTGTTTTAAGAAGAGGGTGTCTGACTGCTTTAGCTGTATCATCCATCTAGTGACATAGATATTAACCCTCTTGGTGAAAATTGTTCTAAAATACATTTAAGCTTTCGTGGCAAAACAGTCTTAGCCAGTCCTAACTGAATAACAGGAAATTTGAGTTTATTTTGAACTCTTGCACAAACACCTGACTGATGCATTGTACAAGACATAGTACATAGGCCAGATTTCAGCTTTGACATAGAACAGGCTTGAGGCTGAAGTGCTTTAACCTAGTGAAGTTAAGTGAAATTAACTTTCCCTTCTGGAAATTCAGTCCACTGTACTTAAAATTCTTAGCACCAGTGTACATAAGATAGCTAGTTTGGTTAATGAAATAAAAGCCATTTGGCTAGAATTATCTAGAAGGTTATCTTAATCAACAGGAATGTATCTTGCTTGGACTAAGTATTTTGATTTCATAGTTCCTAAAGAGTGAGGAAATTTCAAAGGATTCTGTTTACATAATTGGTTGTCATTTATCCTAATGTTAACATGACAGTGGAATCCAACATTCTTTGAATTGTTAGAAGTAAATAATCACTAGGAGATCATAGTAAAGTATTTTTCTGTCTCGCATTATCAAAGGGAAATTGAATCTATTAACTTCTTTCACATCCTTTGATATGATTCAAACCTTATGTAACTTGTTTTGGGCTTTTTTTTAGTTTTGGTATTTGTAATTCAGAAATTATATTTCTGTCTTTTTTCTTTTGACTTAGTATCTGAAAACAAGTTTTAAATCCTGCATTCCGTAAATATTTTTACACTGCTTAAACCAGAAATATTTCTGAAATCAAGAATGTATCATCTAGAGGAATTCATTGCCGTCAACTCTTTCTGGATAGCATTCAAATTTACAATGGGGTATCTCATCATTCAGATGAATCATCATAAAAACCATTATTATGATGATGTGCTATTTTAACTATATGGGAAAAAAAAAAGAGGAAACATGAGAGTCCAAAATGCAAGTAATGGAATGTGGTTCAGTGGAAAAGGACCTGGGAGTGCTGGTTGACAGCAGCTGGACATCAGCCAGATGGCCAGGAAGACCAGTGACACCGTGCCTGTATCAGCAATAATGTGACCAGCAGGACCAGGGCAGGGGTTGTCCTCCTGTACTCGGCACTGGTGAGGCCACACCTCAAATGCTGTGTCTAGCTCTGGGCCCCTCAATTCAGGAAGGACATTGAGGTGCTGGAGCAGATCCAGAGAAGGGCAGCAGAGGTGGGGAAGGGTCTGGAATAGAAGTGCTGTGAGGAGGGGCCGAGAGAGCTGCAGGGACTTTATCACTCTCTGCAACTCCCTGAAAGGAGGGTATAGCCAGGTGGGATTTTTGGCTCTTCTCCCAGGTAACAAGGGACAAGACAAGAGGACACAGTCTTAAGCTGTGCATAGGGAGGTATAGGTTGAACATTAGGAAGAATTTCTTCACAGAAGGGCTGATTAGTTGCTGGAATGGGCTGCGCAGGGGGGTGGTGGAGTCACTGTCCCCGGAGATGTTTAAGACTGGGTCTGACACTCATCCAGTGCTATGGTCTAGTTGACGAAGTGGTGTTTAGTCAGAGGTTGGACTCTGTGATCTCAGAGGTCTTTTCAAAGCTAATTCATTCTGTTATTCTGTACCACATTATAACTTCATAATTATTTCATACACTTTTTCTGGCTTAGGAATATTAGAGAATGTGTCTAATGTAATAATAATTAAATTAGTGGAGTTACTCTGCATTATCCTAGTGGAACTAGGATAAGTAGGTTTTCCTCACCTGAAAGTATGATTCTATTATAAAGTCAAAGGCAGAAATCCTTACCTGTTGGTAGTTTACCAATGGGCTGTAGACTGTTTTAGGGTCTATCCTCAACTTTCAATGTGGTGTTTTCTGTCTTTTTTGAACTGTTTCTCTTATAAAAAAACCCAATTTATGAAGTTATTGTGTTGCAAGATTTACTGGTGATTTGAATCCAGTTAAGTCAGTCAGTCAGTTCTAATATATTCATTCTCTGTCAACGTTTCTACCAAATTTAGGTTTTTGTAAAACAGGTGAATAAAATACTTTCCTCTTCCCTCCATAAAGGTGGTAGGGAAGAACAAGACAAAGCAAAGGGATAGTTTTTTCATAGGGGAGGGGAGTTTATGTTTATATTTCACTTACAGGGAAAAATATTTCCTTTCTCATGGCTTAAACTTCCAAGATACCTCTTGGAATAAAAGTTTTAAGAGGTGAAGCTCCTGCACATGCAGATGTCTCTGCTGACTGATAACCTCTTAAAGCTTACATCAGGTATCATAATATACTGGCACATGATAGGATTAAAATGATAGTTGTGAAGAAAACCATATAATACGGGCTTGCTCTTGGTCTATTACCTTGATTTTTTAGAGAATATAGTAATATGAAAGGAAGGGAGAGGGGAACATTTTATGTAGGAATAGCCCTTTCTTTTCCACCCTATGGTACAATATTGTTTCTGTTTGTCAAGGTAACAAGAAAAGATAGAAGAAAGTATGATTTTATTTGAAAATAACAAGTGTTACCAGCTTGTCCAATTTTATGCTTTCAAGAGAGACTTTGAATGCTTGTTTTAAGGCAGAACTATATCTGGAAATTACAGAATACTTCAGTGATCTTAGCTGGATTGCTAAGGAATAGATGAATTTGGCTCTGTAAGTATGACATAGTGTACTTTAAATATACAAAACGAGGCAAAGGAAATTGTAAGTAAAGCTTTTTATCCCAGAGTATTGGAATCAGTGAGGAGGGGCATAATTTAATCACAGATCTTTATTATTGGTGATGATGGATGAGCATGAAAGAAACCAGCATTGCTTTCCAATCCCAAGTTGTTCACAGGAGAGAAATTTGAAGAAAAACCAATGGAGTTCAAGTATACTTGAACTGGAGAACAGACAAAAATATGAGGCTTTTCAAAATAAGCATGTTCTAAAGTTATTTTTCAAAATAGCTTTATACATTAAGAGGTACAATAAGTAATGCATTAAGTAACTGGAAATTGTGACTCTTTTGATTTATTTAAAAAAAAAAAAGTAAAGGGGAAATAAAAAGGAGAGGGGAAAGTGAAATTTCCCAGTGGGAAATATTTTTAAACATTTTATCCCCAGGATATTTTTGAGAAATAATAGGCTATTATGAAAAAACTTCAATATAATGAATGTGCAACAACTTGTAGCCAATGTTATTTTCACATAATCACAGAATAAGCTGAATTGGAAGGGATCCTCAAGCATCATCCAGTCCAGCACCCAGCCCTCCACAGCACCATCCTCAAGAGTCACACCATGTGCCCAAGAGCATTGTCCAAACACTCCTTGAACTCTGTCAGCCTTGGTGCTGTGACCACTTCCCTGGGGAGCTGTTCCTGTGTCCAACCACCCTCTGGGTGAAGAACCCTTTTCTAATATCCAGCCTAAACCTCCTGTGACACAACTTGAGTCCATTGCCTTGGGTCCTGATAAGTTTATGTCTGAAAAGAGCTCTGCATGCCAATGAACAGCAAGCAGCTATTACTGTGTATGTATTCTTTTTTTATCATTGACTGTTGGATCAGTTTAGGTTCAGTTATGAATTATGAAACATTTATGGAATATTGTACATGAAAATATGAGTTGAAGGTGATACATATCTCACTAGATTTTTTGAAACAATCATTTGAAAGCCATCTGAAGTTGCTATAAATCTGGTTATAGGCATGAGTTTCATTATCTCTGTTTCTGTTAAATGGCCATTTTTTTCAGATACATTTTCTGCCTTTGGATTTAAATATTTGCTTCCCTTTTCACTGTTCACGAAATGGAGCTTGAAACTGTCGTAGCTTAAGACATTTACCTCCAAGTTTCAATATCTTAAAATCTTTTAAAACCTTTTTAATTCACAGGAAATTGAGAGGATTTTTTTTTTCGTGAGGACTCGTGGTAAAAGGGTTATAAACTTAAAGCATCATGTAACAAGTGGGTACATTTCTTGAAATGTAAGGTCTTCTCTGAGCTTTTTCTGACTAAGGAAGGGTAAAATAATTTTTTGTCACGTGCATGTATGTGAGGTAGTACCTGCGGAAGTTTACCACTTTCTGTGGAATTAATTTTCATTGTGGCTTTGTCTTTTATTATATTGTAAACTTTTAATTGCTGCTCTATTTATACTGCATTAAGGTTTTTTTATTACTGTTTTATTGGTCATCTTCCTTTCAGAAGTTATGGCACTTTATGGATACTATATTGCCCTAATGAAGGCTGCAAATGTGTGACATTAACAACCCTAAATTTGACTCCTAAGTACAGGATTCTAAAGTACCTGAGCAAAAGCAATACCCAAATTTAAACACTATGCCCTGCTTGCCCTCTAGGTGCATTAGGATCCAGTCAGCTCTGACCCAGAAGTCCACAGCTCTTAACATAAGCATGGCACAACCTTCTTAGAAGCCCTGCTAACTGAAACACAAATAGATCAAACCCACAGTGAATTAATGCTCAAGTAAGCTGCCTAAAGCGCTTAGGGGGGAGAAACAGGAGGAACAAGGAAAAAAACATGTATAATACTTCATAAGTGCTCTATCTTTTTTAGGTTCAAAATCCATAACTCTGTAATCAGGTGCTGGACCTGGCCAAAAACTTCACATCAGAAAACAGTTCAGAATCAGAACAAGGTGGAAGCCTGCTGTATCTCTTATTATTTTTCCATGTACAATTTTTTTTTTTAAGACCAGCCCACCATGCACCCTGGCTTAGGTTGCCAAATAGCTAATTTCATCTGCGTGGGGCAGCATTCTCTTGCAGCAGGGCTGAATTTTAAGAAAAGAGAGTCTTAGGGTTGTTGTCTGGGCAAGTGGGCAGGGCAGATGTGGTACTGTGAGCATATGGTCTGGACATTGATTTCAGGTAACTTAGGAAGAGCTTACAGTTAAAACCAGAGGCAGTCTTTATGTTTCCTGGCAGCTGGATATTTACCTGAATTTACTGAAGGAATAATTTGTCGTTTCTAAAGATTGTTGTCTGCTGTCAGCCTTCTCAATTAATTGGAGTCTAGGCTGGTCCAGGTAGCATGGAGGATGGGCTGTCAGAGAGTGCAGCCCCATGTCCATTCTCCTGCCCAATTCTATATATAGGACAGGACTGGGGCTGCCAAACCACATCCTGCCTGCCTGTAGTAGCTTTGCAGAAGTGAGTAGCTTGGGAAGGGGTGGTGGTGAGTATTTGCAGGTACTGCTAGGTGCCTTTGCTGTGGGAGCCTCTGGGGTAAATAAAATGGGTTACAGGGCAATCTGGAGATGTCAGATGAGCAAGCTGTATAAGTACAGGCAGAACATTTCATATGTGGGTACCTTATTGTATCTGTCTTCACGAGGTCATGATAATGGTCACAGTCACCACAGAAAATCCTAAAAAAAGCTGTATTCACATTAGTCTAATACATCCACAGCCTTGTGCATCAGTGTCAGACAGCATTTGTTCAGAAAGGATGTGGCTCTGCTGCAGAATACTACCCTGTAATGTTCATGGGCAAGGAAGAGGAAGAAAGAACTAACAGCCCATAGTGGATCTGGTTACTTGGGTTCATTCAAGAACCAACAAGATTAGTGGTTTCACTCTATTAGATTATCTCACATGGACTTGCTTGTCCCCAGCATTTAGTAGGTCTTGGCTTCCCTTCCCAGCAGGGAGGGTACGGCTGGTCCAGGAATGCTGGAGCCAAAGTCATGTTGGATCTTTGTATGCCCCTGCTCGTGGCTACTGGCCACAGGCATTACAGACCAAGGTCCCCAAGCACCCCCTGGCAGTTGTTTCCACGCATACCCCCTGACCCCTGAGATCTTTTCTCCAGCTGGGATTTTCATTGCCTTCTTTCCAGGCCCCTTTTTTCCTCCAAAGCCATGTCTTTTTTTTTTTTTCTCAAGAAAAACTTTCTTTGAGGCCCCTAGTCTCCCATTTTCTCAAGTAGTCTGTGTAGAAACACAATGCATGATCAGCTTCCTAATTGGGGGTTCTGTCTCTGTTAATTGGAGGAGTTGGGATGTGCTGCTGCTCAGTCACAATGTTATCAAAATTTGTATCCAGAGTGTACTACTTGCCAGTGGAAAGTAGCAGTCTTCCTGAGGGTGTGAAGTTCAGTTTCAGATATTCACACAGGTATAGATGCATTAAACCCCCACTGCTATTGCTTAATTTTTTTTTCCTGCAACAGTAATGCACCAAAGATGCCTGAAAATACAAAAAGAAACCCTGGCTGTTCTCTGGCTTTGTCCATGGGAAGTGGACTGCGTCACCATGCTAACCACAAGAAAAACATTCCAATCTTACAGTGTTCCCTGTACTCATCTCAAATTAACTTCTCCAGGAGGGATAACATTTTAGGCGCATTTGTTGAGGAGGAAAATTGAAGCAGGGAGATGATAAAGACTTACTGAGAGCTAGCACAATAGCTTGGTGGCAGGACCAGGAAAAGAGGAAGAGATCTGACCTCACTCTGTTCTCTTGGAGGACATAATTGTTGTAGGGGCCTCTAGTCAGTAATGAGTCTAAGACAGTGGAAAGCACAATTTCTCACGGGGGTGGGGGTTGTGGTGAAGATGTTCATTTCTCTCCTTTTGTTTGAGAGCAGTCTTTGAAGGCATTGTTCTTGCACAGCTGCAGTAGCCTACATTCATTGTGATAATTGTGGGACAATACATAGAATGGATGATTGATACATGAGATAAAGTTGTGTAAGAATATTACTAGACAATCATATGGAGATAATAAATTACACAAAGACAGCTCAAAGAAATAAGCTAAGGACAATTTTAGTGGGGTACAATGTGGGAGATGGCACAGCAGATCCAAATAGGGATAAAAATGAGTAAGAGAAACAGCAACTAAAACATTTGCTGGAACAAGTCAAAAAACAGGATTTGAGTTAAAGTATTAAAGATAGCTGTGAGTAGCTCATGGGCAGAAAAGGAAACAAATTCTCTGTGCTCATGAAGAGCTCTGTATTCCCCGTGCACCCTGTCATATTTTTTCCATATCAGAAGGCGGTGTAAATGCACTTCTTTTGATAGGAAATCCAGGTATACTGGATATATCCAGGGGTCTGGATATTTTGGAGATTGGGACCGAGAGACACCACAAACCTTGCAGACCAGTCTGGACACACTCAGAGGCAAGAAGGTGCCATAGTAAAGAGATCGCTGCCTTACAAAATGTGAGGTGAACTCAGGGCTTTCGAAGCAGAACACAAATGGATGTTTTACCTGAAGGGTGTAAGATAAAGAAAGCAGAGAGCAGGCAAAGTTTGGTTTGGACTTTTTTTTTTTTTTTTGAGGCACTTTTGAGAGGCTTTCTTACATTTTCCAACTCTTCTATTCTCACTATTTATCAATTATACTGTATAGTCTTGACAGTTTGAACTCTTGGTGAAGTTAGTTCTGAGAACACCTTGAAAATTTTTATAACAAAAGAGTCGATTAAAAAGGGAAGTTGCAGTCCTTACTACTAAAGGAGTATCTGAAGCAAAGATACTACTATTATTATTAACATCCCTCTAGTGAGGCCACCATGGAAGTTTTTCAGTAGATGTGTAATAAGCATGGCTGCTTCAGGAAAATGCAGTGGAAGAAGAAATGGTTTAGGCACTTCTGTCAACTGGTCACCCTGTGGTTATGGACTTCTCTTCCCTCTGAGAACAATAACTATTACCTAGTGCTGTGGTTGCCTCTGTGAGCTTGCTCAGAATCCTCATTCTGAATGCAGCCTCAGCCAGGAAGGTGAAGAGAAAGCTGACTTTCTTTTCTCACTGTTGAACTTCTAATACAAATGTTGATCTGTACAATATGTAGGACTGCTTTCAGTCAACAGACTACGATGTCTTAGATCTCAATAATTACTCTGTCCTTGCCTAACAAGGCTGGTATTTCTAAATGTCTGGTATATCCCATAGACGGATCTTCTGTGACATGATGTAATCCTAAGGGTTTTGATCCAAACTTGTTGAAGGCAGTGGGATTTGTCTGTTGACTTCAGTGTTTTTTAAAGGGTCAGAAACAGATAGAGGATCTGGACCAGAGCATAAGTGTAATAGCTAATACTGCCTGCAGCAGCACAGCATTTTCACCACAATATTAAATCACCTTAAGAGATTTAAAGAGGTGAAATTTTTCTTCCCCTCCCAAAATACTGAAAACATTTCAATTGCCTATGCTAATCTTTTGCAATATTCTTATTTCCGAAATGCAGCATGATGAGCTACATATAGGCACAGAATGCTGGGAAACTCACGTGTTTTAAATTTTGAAGCAAGGTTCATTCATGACATCATGTGTTAAGTTTCATCCCCCAGGGAAGGTGTGTGTGTGGTTTTTGTTTTACTTCTTTTGCTTGGTTATTTTTTTCAAGCTGAGTTATTAGGCCCTGAAAAATGGAAGTGCTGATATAATCTGAAACAGTATTTCCTGAAGGGCCCTGTTAGAGCAATATTCTAAAAGTCTAATAAGTCCCATTTTGAGAGTCATTTGTCATTTCATCCCTACAGGCAAATTTTTAAAGGTTAGTGAGGCTATTTGTCGAAGTTAAATGCTGCTTTAAATTTTTTCTCCAAAAACCAAGCATTTTGTAAATATTCCTAGTTGTCCTCTTCAGGTTATCTCAGTAAAAAAAGTTTAGAATAGGATAGGTGGGGAAGAAAGTGCCTAAAGCTAGTTGTTTATACATTTACTTAATTCCGAAGAACAAATTTTCTGTATAAAAAGTTTTGACTGAGCCTGCTCAGTTTTGGTCTATGTGTAAAAACTCCCTGTGCCAATAGCCAATACTTGGAAAAATGCAGGTATTTTAAACAGGATTGGTTTAAAAGGGGAGGCTACTGCATTAGTGGCTGAAAGTATAGGAGTCTTGCTGTTCATTCTTCTCTAGATGTGAATATCTTGAAATTCCAAAATGTTGTCAGGATAGTTTCAAGTGTTTGTACTTGGTGGAAATTAGGCTTCCGGTCTAGTGAATTACCTCTACTTAACTCTGATAGGATTTAACAAAGTTTCAATGAAGTATTTACAATAGTAGGAAGAAGGCTGATACAAGAATGATGCCTCTACAGTAGCAAAATGATTCATGGTTATTGCTTTTTAACATGTTCTTTAAAGCATAATGGTATGAAAATGCTTACAAATTAAAATTGTATTCCACTTAACTATGGCATTGGCATTTTACAGGGACTTGGGTAAGAACCTTTCTCCTTTTAATTAGAGCACTCTAGGGGGGATTTTGTGTTTTTCATCAAGTTACTAGTTATTTTTTCTGACAGTACAACGCTGGAGAATTTAGATAGCTGAATTTGTAATAAATATGTTGTTGGCTTATAGGATCTGATTTAAAGTAGCCCTTGGAGAAGTGATAGTCCTTTTGCGTAGGAAGGTAACCAGACACCCCAACTGATAAAACAAATACTGAAACAAAAAAGGGAGTGCTTATTGTCCGATTTTTTTAATCAGCAAACTCTTCCCTAAAGATGAGTCAAATCATCTTATTTAATTTATTCAGCATAAATGAATTAAATTGAAACCTGATTAATCCACAGTTGGGAGGATCTCTCTGCAATGACTCGGAACACTTGCTAGGGATTAACCCCAAATCTCAATTCTTCTTCACTGCCTGTTCTAGTGGCATCATTTGTTCATGGTAAGATATTTTAGAGTTCTTTTGGAGGTTACTGAAATACCTATGTGCCTTTAACCTTTTACCATATAAGCATTTTTAAATGCTTATAGGTTATGATTAGACTCAATTCATCAGCAAGAATTTTCTGAGAATCTGTCTGTGCTTCAATATTTATGAAGTTGAGTGTATGAATTGCACTGAAGTGTTACTAAACTCTAAGCAGTGGAAGAATTGCCATGATTGTAAAGTAGTAATTCCATTAGCTTGCTGTCAAAGCTATGACTGCGTCTTTTCTGCTAAAGACAAAAGCCCTTGTGAAAGTGCTTGCTCATTATCCTGAAATAATAGGATAATACTATGCAGCTAAGTATGAAAAGTTGTATTCTTACATCAACAATATGTTAATGATAAACATAACATTAGCCTGTTGACAGACTGATTTCTTCAGAACAATCATTATATGTCTAATGTTTTTAGAAATTTTACAAAGAAGTTGCATTTTTAAGGCCAGATCATAGCCAAAAGGTGGCAGTATTCTATTCAATATTCATTTGCAAAACAGTGTAAAAATGCATGTATTTATTGACACTTCGCTTCTAATATCAGATCAAACTGGATGATTGTATCCTAAATACAGTGTTGGTTTATGAAAAGGACTTATTTACAGTGAAAGTAGAAGTTAAATTTCTTACTTATACCTTAAAGTTTGCAAAAAGGAATCTAGTACATAAATTTTAATTATTAGGTGTTTAGTGTTTTGCATGATACCTACATTGTCATTAAAAGACAACTTTGGCACCTGGGGGTTTTTATGGAGTGCTTGAGAGCATTAGAACTTTTTCTGTAAGTGTTGGCAGAGTTAAGTCATTTTACCTTCAAAAAGACAGAAATTAATCTCCACATGCTTTTAATATGAGCCAAAACTTCTGCAATAAAACCAATTTGTTTTATACACCCTAGAGATCGATAATATTTTTCATAAAGTAATTATGGGCTTTTTTGTGCTGAGACAACAGTAACTTGAAGAACTGTTGAAATATTGCTTTTCGTGCTGGCCAAGTTGTTTAGCTGTACATCAGTGGTTTGTGTCAGTATAGATTGAGATTAATTGACTAACTGACTATTAGTGGTAGAGAATGCTTGCCGGTGCAATTATGTTCAAGTAAATATTTCCATGTAAATTTTGATCCATAGTTACATCAGATGTAAATATGAATTTACTGTAGTTACAGGATAAGTTTAAGTCCATTAAAGGAAATAAATATTCTATTTTAATGTATGAAATACTTAAAAAATAACTTCTTTATAAAGTCTTTTGGAAATACTTAAGAATCAAGGAGCTGTTCTCCAAATACTGGCCAGTCCAGTTTCTTGTTAGAATTTTTCATCCTTTTTTTCAGTGTTGAAAATTTTTGTTAAATGTTGCATGTGAAATGGAAGAAAACTTGGTTCTGTGAGCAGGACATGGGAAATGCAATTGAAATGGTACTGTTTTTTAATATGCTTCCATATTCACATCCAGTACAGTATAATTCAAACCTATCAATCTTTTTTAATGTCAAGCAAAATGTGGTATAGTTTCCAAGGGAACTGGAATTAATAAGACTTTTGATATATCATTGACTTCTGTTTTGCCACTTAATTTTTTCTAATAGCCCACTCACTGCATCTCTGAGGGGAGTTTCTTTTTCCAGAAAAAAAAAGAATGAGACAAATTTTTGTTCAATAATTATTTTGGTGTTCTCACATGGATAGGAAGACGATATGAAATTTAATTCTTCATATAATCAAATAAGGCAGAACATTGTATCAGTAGCACAAACTCTGGAAACATCATGAAGGTAAGAATGAAGGTGTTGGACATAGTTGAATACCACAGATGTAGCTAAGAGACTCTTCAGAAGACCAAAATGGATGATACATTTGTACCAAAAAGTCATCAGTTTTAAACAAAAAGTCCTAAGGAAGAACAAGTGTGCAAATGCTGACTTTGCTAATAATCTGTTTCCTGCTGGGCTCCAGTGTTTGTGATCCATCTGCTTCTAGAGTTTATTCCCAAAGAGTATTTTAGAAAAGCTTACTGGTATAGAAAGGCCTGGAAATTTACTGCGATTATTCTGGGAACAAATCCAGGTAGTGAAAACTCTGAGATACATTCTTGTGTATGGATTTTGAAAAGAGCCATTGCTTATTTCAGTGTGTTCTCAAGATATTGAATATATATCTCTAGAGGAGTGGAGGAAAATCGTGTCAGTGATGCGTCGCAGTTTAAGCAAATTTGGTCAGGAAGCACAGCACAACTAAAGCAATAACATTTTTTTACATTACACTTCAAATGGGATGAGCACATCTCCATCTAAATGCAATGGCACAGCTTTCAGTGAAGTGTAACTATCCTAGCAGTCCTCGTGTAGGTTAAATACACTTTATGCATGTGTAGTTACATAAGAGAGCAAATGATGCTCACTGTTTTCTTTCTGTAATTAAACTAGCAGGGGGTTATGCATTAAGGTGTTAGTCTTAACAGTAAACTTCTTGTGATCATATGTAAATGGAGCTCTGGGCTTGTGTTTTGTTTGCTAAGAGAAGGATGAGCTCCATGAACCAAACAGAACAAGTAGGGGAAGGATTTGGAAGTTTTTTTTGTTCATGCACAGGAAGAGGTTTTGCATCTGCTGAATGCAGCTGTGCTCTATACCATGTATTTGCTGCTGTGGATGACCAGTGCCTATGTACTTGTTTCTAGGGGCTGCTTGTTCTGCTCTCTAGAGAGGCTGTGGTTTCCTGTTGAACTTCTGCCTTTGCCAACACCCTGTTTTGTCTTGATGCCAAATGCAGCAGTAGGTGGAATAGGAGAGACTGTGCACATGGATGGCCATTCCTGAAGTGCATGTGTTGTATCATGTATTGCTTGTTGGGTAAGGGTTATCCCTAAGACTTGTTGACATTTGAGTAAAAATATAATTGACTTGCAAATTTTTGTCTTCTGTATTCCTCCAAGAAAAACCTGTGATGTGCAATAAATTAGCAGTTATTACAAAACTGTGTTGGTGTTTCTGTACTAGACCTTTAAGGAGCTAGATTCCCAGCAATGTTTCCAAGCCTCGGTTCTGATCAAAGACTGGTTTTACTTTAATAGATAAACATTTAATTGGTGAGCAAAACTTGCCAAAATCTAGTTTATTACAGTTGTATGCCTCTACTCAGTATTGCTTTTGGGGAATGAAGTCGGGACAAGACATACATTCTAGGAAATTTTGTTCCTCTTAGGAGTTTTGATTTTATTTTACATGGGCAAAAAATGCAAATCATTCTACAAGGGAAATATAATTAATGTAAAACAGTGCCCAGCTCTCTTGGAAGTTACAGGGAGACTTCTCAGGGACTGAAATGGATTTGGATATGCTGTACCTCCTCTGAAGATACTGTTAGCGATGTCATTGCCAAAGAACATATAGACTGTGGCACTGATCTGATGCTGTTTGTGTGCTCTGAAGTTGCTGTAAAATAGTAAAAACTGCTTTTTTTCCCTGACATTTTACTCAGGTCTCACATTTTGGAGAAATATATTTGGTGGGTGTCACTGTGCACTTTATATTAATATATATTTTTCTCTAGAGGATTTGGCAGCTTTGTTCTAAGGACTGCTTTTAATTATGCTATATGCTTTATTACAATATTTCAAATTGCCATTTTTCTACCTAAAATTTAGAATGTTTTCAGGACATTTTTTCTATTTTTGGAGAAATTTCCAGTTTTCCAATTTCAGTTGCACTGTACAAGGGATATGCATCTTGTTTAATTACTCACATTTTTCCTTCAGGTATGTATAGGAGAAACTTGAAAGAGGATTATTCCTTGCTGCAGCTTTAAACTGGCAGCCCATTGTGGAACGTTTTGAGATGAGCTTCACTGGCTTTAGAGAATTTAAAATAGTAGAAATTGTGAGATATTAAGATAGGAGGATAGTTAAAACTTCGAACTACCACCTTTTGCCTCCTATGAATGAGCATGATCTGGTAAAACCTTAGTTAAACTGCCCACATGGACAGTTATTCTTGCATGCAACAGCCCTTATGTCACATGTAGTAATTTCTGAGATCACGTGCAAGTCAGTTTTTAACCTGGCTCACTGAAGGAATAAGCTTTCTGCTGTCATGCCACAGGTACCCCTGTTC